>JAXBDA010001268.1:0-58138 GCA_036023075.1 Gaultheria prostrata
GGGGGTTTTGAAATTTTCTCATTTTTATCCCTCCGTTAGTGTCCACGTCAGCGTCTTCCGTTTAGCAAGTAACAGATTGGGACGGCAGGAGTGAAATTGATAACGGAATAGTAATTTAGGAGTGAAATTGACAATTTTGAAAGTTTGGGTGCCGATTTGACATTGGAATCAAAGTATAGGGGTTTTTTTGAATTTTTCCCTCTAAACATTGTACTCTTAAGAGTAAATAGTTAAATAATTTTTAAAAGTTTACACTTAAACCCTTGATATTAGCATGCAACAATTTTTAAACACTTATTGCAAGTCTTATATTAGGCCTTTAGCCCTAATGGATCAGTTGTGAAAATTATTTTGTTGTTTGTTTTATTTTGGGCCATAAAACCAAATGGAATTTTTTTGTTTGTCTTTTTTAAAAATCAGTTTGGACCTTTTTTATTTTTCGTATTGGGCTATAAAGACCCTACTTAAATCTAACAGTAAAAATTATAAGGGTGTCCTTATTTTTTTTGGATTTTTCGGATGCCCAAGGTACAGGTCTGTTGGGCCTTCGGGTTGGGCAGGCTCTGTTGAACGGTTTAATATGCTTTGTGGGTTATATGGACTAATTGGATATGAGTCAAAACGGACGGATTGATATGGGCAAGTTGAATATGAGTTGGGTTCGTCCATAAACTCGTTTGCAAGTCATTTAAACCCACTAATTGTTAGTTTTGAATGGCATAGCCCAATTGGTCGAATATTTATACAAACGGGTGGGCTGGATTGGGTTAATAATTGGGTGGATATGGGCGGGTAATTGGGTTTGGGTTTTGTTTGCCACCTCTAATTGGGCCTTAAGTTTTATGGGAATTGTTCCAATTAATTTTATGTAAGTGCATAATATGAGAGCACAATACATAGTGGTACCCGACGCTCATCTTGGTTGTCTAAAATGTTTTGGACGGTTTGGATTTGAGAGAGAGAGAGGAATCTAGGCCGTTTTTTGGGCAACCTTCACACTTATACATGGCCCTGTGGTGTGGTTTCGGCCATGTGTCGTTGCATCCCCTCTAGTTTAATTTGTTACATCTACAACCCCGGTGGTTCGTGAATTTGTGCAGATACACCTATTTCCTTCCATGTTAACGGAAAAATTTAACCAATATTTAAAAAATTTAATCCGAGCCGTCCATAATGTATTAATCAAAGAATAGAGCATCTCTGTCAAAAATCATGTCGATCAAACATCAATAACTTTGTGATTGGATTCTTGTTACAATGAAAGGCAAATTAAAAATTGAAAATTTACTTCAAAATAAATTTTATTCGACCATGAGGTTTCCATTCTCCAATCGACTTGAATTTTGGTATCAATGTAGTACTCGTCAAGCTCTATAACATAAATGGTTTATATTTAATTTTTTGTATAGTGGATGGATTGTTTCAATTTAAGGAAGAAGGAGAATCAAGGAAGAACATGAGGGCATATTGGACTTTAAGTCATTTCCGTTAATGTTGCAAGCATTATTTCCTTTAATTGGGTGTATCTACACAAATCCAAAAATTACAGGGGGTGCAAATGCAACAAATTGAATCAAACGGGGTGTAACCGCACATGGCCCAAACCACAAGGGGTATGAATGAAGTTTGCCCCCGCTTTTTTCTATAGTCACGAGGCCAAGCTTACACATACCTCGGGACCTCGGCTAGTCCCTTGAGGTCCATTCAAAGGCAGACCATCCATGCCAGGGCAAGGGGATTCACATAAATAATTTTCTTGCGGCCTGATCGTAAGAATCAAACGTGATCAATTGTGTAGGGAACAAACTCACCGAGCATCAGGACTAACCCTTAGGCTTCTATTGCATACTTTAGTATTATCCCGTCTTCTCTCTCTCCTGTGTTGAAAATCTTGAAATAGGACATGGCTGGATGACTTGATCATATGACACCTATGTTATATAGACTCGGGTACGTTAACGACTTAACTTGTGACTTATTAATGTGAACCTGTTTAAGTGTCGATTTCATCCAATTTTCATGTCAAGGTCTAGGCTTGTCAGCAGTTGTATTTCACAATTTACTTTTGCCACTTCCTAAGCTAAATTGTGCTTCATGCATAATGCTCCCTCGGTCCATATCGTTTGTAATTTTTGAAAATTGAGTCATTTTTTGGATCAGAAGCTAAAACATTGTTGGGAAAATAATCGAAAAACTATGCACCGAAAGTGCATCATTTCTTTATGCGAAAGTAGCATATAGTTTTCGGAAAAAGACAAATATTGTTGGGTTCTGTTATTGTTGTTGTTGTTGTAGTTGAATGTCTAATTGAAACTCGTGACACATCTTATATCAGTATCCATATATAAAGTGTTCGACATGAGTAATTCATATATTTTAGAGGATCCATATAACATAGGATACTAAACGATGCAGAGTCCCACTTTTTATATGGCAACCTTCTATAATGAGCCAAAAACCAAGTGTTTTTATCTCACTAGTAACAATATGGATCCCATGTATGAATGATGGCATTAAAAATTGGCAGAGATCTCACCTATACCAACAAGTTCCAAGTTGAAGATCTATATTGGATCCTAAAGTACATACTTTTCAATATTCCTAAATAGGAGTACTTTTTTAGATTTTTTTAAACATTATTGGTGCATAATTATATACAAATATGGGCTTATAACCTTGCTATTTGTTGTAGATATTTGAGCATCACCAATGGAATAATCAAAACATCTAAATAACTAAAGTTAACAATATTTGTTCAAAAATTGGCTCACATTGACATAATCAAATATAACAACCTTTTAGCGAATAACCAAATTTTGGCATTTGGATAATCAAAAGTAACAATATTTTCTCAATAACCAAAACTCAATAACCAAATTTTGGGGATCACACCCTATTTATAAGTCTTTTTTGGTATAATGAATTCAAAAGAAACAACATTCTCCCTCCATTTTTCAAATACTTACTTCAAAACTCAATTTATTTGCACTCTCTCTAAAAAAATTGAAATTATCAATAATAAAAAAAATGAAAATATGTTCAAGATTGGTCTCATTTTAAAGGTATTGTGAATATCTTTTAAATAGTACTAATATTATTAAAAAATATATACAAAATTAAAGTTGTGCCCATTTTATGAATAAAAATAGAGTGAATAGTATTTTTTTTTATTATTATGGACACAAAATACCATTGTGACACTCCACATTGTTAACTTTATAAATATCTTGTATGGATAATCAAAATCTGATGTGACAACTTTTAATTATCCAGTTATAGCTATACGACTGGTGATGCTCTTAGTAAGTCTAATGTTTCCAATTTTTGTTTTGCATGTATCTATGTATCTTCTTCATCATAATGAAACAAATTCAGCACGTAAGTTAAATCGCGTAAATCAGGCGTTTCCTTTTCGAAGTGTACCACAGATGCCAATGCTGGGGAACACTCACAAATAGAGAGCACACATTTGTTGAGAATGAATCTGATTGAAGCTAATGCTCTACAATCCAGTCTAGAAAATCAGATGATTCACGAAAAAATCAGCAAGTAAAAAACCATTCATGAATCGCGATATAAAGAGGAGAAAAGAAGAAGAAGAAGAAGAATTTGGATTCCTATTGCTTGTATGTAGGTTCTGTTTTGAACAAACTACTGTGCTTTCATTGCTAGCAAGCTCAAAGAAAAACTGTTCTAAAAACTGTTAAATGACTCTTGATGATGATGATCTTCGTTCACAGCAACAACTCGCTCGAAATCATTACCCAGAGCGATCAAATCCCTATCCTCGGAGTCCCTTTTGCTCTCCAACCTCATGGTCCTCATCCAATTCACCACTGATAACGGATGTTCAAGGATGGCATGTTTCTTTAGTTCCAGATAATTCCCGGTAAATTTACAAGTCTCGACAGAACAATTCCTCGGGATGGAATTCATGAAATTACGAACGTTCTCTACGACAATCCAATTGTTGTCCACCTCCCCTCCACATAGTGGGCACGAAGTCGAGGCAGGTGATTTGAGAAATCGTTTGAGACAGCTGGAGTGGGGGCAGATGGTGTTGCACAGGTAGGGGCGGCATCCTCTTTCGATGTTGGAGCATAGTAAGATAACTCCATTGTGAGGGGGTTCCATGCAGATTGAGCATTTAGCTTCTTCCATGACTTTCTTATTATAAACTGATTTCGCAAGCTTTATCAACATTTTATCAACATGTTCTTATTCTTGTTCTTGTTCTTGTCGGTTGCGGTGGTGGAAGGATACGGAGATGCGGGGGACCTACCGCAACAGAGAATCCGACTGATTCTTTTTTCCTTGGGCATTCTGGGGGTTGATATATACTCTGTAACACAAGGAAAACAAAAACAATGAGATGAGTTAACAGTTACAGACCACATTAAAGCAGATGGTCTTTCTGAAGACATACACAACGGAATATATCTACGGTACTCGAGAGAAAATCAACTCGATAACTTGATTAACAACTCAGGAAACATATATATCAACAAGTGAATAAGCAAGCAAACTCGAGCAGTGCGTTCAGAGACAGTTGCAAGATTCGAGTGTGAGTTGGGCGAACACTACAACAAACAAAGGGCGGGCAAACTTACATAGTTGTAAAATTCTTAAAAATTGCTACTATGTTTATTAGAAAATTTTAAAACTTGGGTAGAGCGGTTGCTTGGGCTAGCCCAGCCTGGCTTGCGTTTTGTAGATCAAAAATTTAAAAATCAGCCAAAAAAATATTGGGAGTACATACAGAAATATCTAAAACAGATCAAACTTTGCCTTTGACAAGGTATTCGAAAGGATTTGGACTTGACATCAATGACAAACCAACAATCAGAGAGAGAGAGAGAGAGAAGGATAAGATGTTGTACCGATCGGATGAATTTTCTTCTTCTTACACGCTCTTGAACTTTCTGAATCTTGTTCTTCCGATGATTGGTGTTGTCAAAACAGAGTATTATGGGGGGCAGACATTTATATAGGTTTGATTACCGACACTAAGAGCTAGTCCGGCTAGGAGTAGGTTTTGGTCTTCCAATATTGGGCCTGAAGGTGGCAAATACACGGGTTGGGTAGGGTTTGAAAGGCTTAATATGGTTTGTGAGTTGGATACGGATGGGTTGGGTTGGATATGGGTCAAAGCGAATGAATTAAATATAGGCAAGTTGATATGAGTTGGGTATACCCGTAAACCCAGAGAGACTTCTCTTATAGTAGCAGAAGAAATGCAAAAGACTCACAAACCATATCTTTACACCTCACCGCTGCCTTCTTCGATCGAATTGGGTATATACGTGTTTCTAATTGCCCAGTTGTGCACGTGTTTGAAGAATATCAACAAGCTCGCTGATTTTAAGTGGTTTTTGTGATTTTGATTGAGCAGGATGTCCCACAACCCGTTACTTTACATTAAGTTTTTGTATCCTTCTTGGTTCCATTCCAATCACATGGAACACAAAGAAACAAACCACCATTTATCGCTCTTCCGCCGAAGCCGAATTAATATCCTGCCCTCACATCTGAACATCAAAAGTGTTGGAACTTGTGGCTCATATGGAGAGGTATCAGGAAGTTCTAATGAAGGCCAGTGCGAAGCGACCGAACGGAGCGGAGCGAAATGGAGCGAAGCATCTGGCCCATCGCAGATTCAACTGTTGGGCCAGATGCTTATTGTAAAAATCCTAGCAGATTTTCAATTGAATAACAGACTCACTTTTGCTCCCGTGGACGTACCCGGATTTTGGAGAACTACGTAAAATCTTGCTGTCTTCTTTCTTTACTGTTTTCGTATTCTATATTATGTGCGTGTGATTGGTTTGTGCGCTAACAAATAGCTTACATATCTACTTAATGATCTTGGCATTGGTCACACCTCACCTATCCATCTCTCTTTTGATAGTCAACCGCTATCCTTATTGAGGAGAATTTTGTATTTCATGAGCGTACGAAGCACATCAAACTTGATTGCCTCTTTATTCGCGAGAAGATCCAATCAAAGCTAATATCTCCTTGCTATATACAATCCTCAAATCAAATTGTGGATGTATTCACAAAGCCATTGAGCAAGGATTCTTTTTTGCGTCTCATTAGCAAGCTGGGCATTACTCACATACACGCTCCACCGCTGGAGTATTGGATATGGAAACATGTCTATGTATTGCCATATATTCCCTTATTCTCTTCTGATTGACTGATCACTAATTTTCTATATATTCCCTTGATGTCTTTTTCTTTTTATAGATTCTTTAATTACTGTGTTCCTTGATTATTGTATTTTCTTTTTCTAAGAAAGATGCATTTAATCTTCCCCTTATATACCATTTTTTTTTTCTATATTGCAACCTTCTATGATGAGCCAAAAATCAAGTGTTTTTATGTACAACTGGTAACAATATGGATCCCATGTACGAATTATTGTAGTAAAAATTGGCAGAGATCTCACCTATATCAACAAGTTCCAAGTTCTTTAAATGTAACAAAAAAATTTCTATACAAATCCGGACTTATAACCTTGCTATCCATTGTATAGATGTAGTAAACCTAATCTGTTTCATTTTTTTCTTTATCTTTGTATCTTCTGTGTCGTAATATGAAACAAATTCATCGGCTGCACTTCACCATAGGTCAATCACATGAATCCGGCGTTTTTGTGTATTTGTGCCTTCGATTTCTTGATTTTCTGAATTCATAGGCCACGAACAGTAGGGCTCTGCAAATTCCTCGGAGGGCAATACATTATCATCCAAAAAATAAGGAAGATGGAAGATGGAAAACCAAGTTATTCAACATAAATTCCCCAGGGCTCTTCTTGGACTAAGGCAACTTGTGTAGCCTTAAAATTTTCATAGAAAAAAAAAAGGGATGTATTATCAAATTTACAAAAAATCAGCAAGTAAAAACCATTCATCAATCGCAATATACAGAGGAGAAAAGAAGAAGAATTTGGATTCCTATTGCTTGTATGTAGGTTCTTTTTTGAACGAACTACTGTGCTTTCATTGCTACCAAGCTCAAAGAAAACAAGTTCTAAAAACTGTTACATGACTCTTGACGATGATGACCATCGTTCACAGCAACAACGCTCTCGAAATCACTACAGAAAGCGATCAAATCCCTATCCTTCGTTTGGTGCTCCAACCTCATCCAATTCTGCTCGCGAACAGGGTCCACCACTGATGGCGGCCTAACTGACGGATGTTCAAGACTGGCATGGTTCTCTAATTCCGGATAATTCCCGGTAAATCCACAAGTCTCGACACAACAACTCCTCGGGATGGAATTCAGGAAATTACGAACGGGCTCTATGACAAACCACTTCTTGTCTACTTCCCCTCCGCACAGTGGGCACGAAGTCGAGGCAGGTGATTTGAGAAATCGTTTGAGACAGTTCGAGTGGGGGTAGATGGTGTTGCACGTGTAAGGGTGACATCCTTTTTCGATGTTAGAGCATTGTAAGATAACACCATTGTGAGGGGTTTCCATGCAGATTGAACATTTAGCTTCCATGAATTCCATATTTTTAACTGATTTCACAAGCTTTCTCAACATGTTCTTCTTCTTATTCTTGTTCTTGTTCGGGTCGGTTTCGGTGGTGGGAGGATATGGAGATGCTGCGGAGGACCTACCAGACCCGAGAGGGACTCTTGTTTCCTTAGGCATTCTGGGGTTAATATTCTTCTGTAACACAAGGAAAACACAAACAAACAATAAAAAGGGAATAAGAAGATGTTTTACTGATGCGATGAGTTTTCTTTTTAACTTTCTGAATTTTGGTCTTCCGATGATTGGTGTTGTGAAAACAATATGGGGGCAGGGGTTTATATAAGTTTGATCACCGACACTAAGAGCAGGTCCGGCTAGGAGTAGGTTTTGGTTTTCAGGCTTTTGCTTTCAGTTTCAGTTGGGCCTAGAGGTGGCAAATGGATGGGTTGGTAGGGTTTGAAGTAGGGATGCACATATACTGTGCTGGGCTGAATTCGGGCCGGGTTTATACTAGATAATAATGTGACTTGTGCGAGGTTAAGCCTGACCCATTAATAATCGGGTTTCATTTAATATGTTTAAGTTCAATCTAATTAAATTTTTTAGTATTTCTCAAGCCCGTCCAACAATCCCATTTAATTTTTAAAGCGTATCACAAAAATAAATTAATCAATAACTATCATAAATTAGAATTCACAA
Source organism: Gaultheria prostrata (assembly GCA_036023075.1). NCBI lineage: Eukaryota > Viridiplantae > Streptophyta > Magnoliopsida > Ericales > Ericaceae > Gaultheria > Gaultheria prostrata. Next base: position 8,191 of record JAXBDA010001268.1, read on the forward strand.
ATCACAACCGTAATAATAGTAGTTAAAAGTTCTAAGCCTCACAAAACTATTAAAGTAAATAACTGTTAAAAGAAAAGAGAATAAATGGAAGAGCAAGAAGACAAAGATGAAACCTACTCGTTAATAAGAGATGCATTACTTTAAGGAAAAAAAACTCCTATGCAACTAGGACTTATATATATACACACGATAATGACTATTAAGGGATCTCTCGCGGAAATTCCGTGCAGACCTCATGGATCGGGGTCAAATCTCGATGATCCAAACTGATCTCGGCTTTCTTCGCCTAACGGCTCGTCAGTTCGGCTATTGTCCACTACGGGTTTCATTGTTGGGTGAATGCGATTTTCGGCCTAACTATCAGTGGTGGTGCTGTGTCTGGTGGAGGGTTTCAGGCGGCGTTGTTGGTCAAGGCGGTAGCTGCCTGTTCTTGGGCGGCGTTTTCTCTTCCAGGAGGTATCCGGTCTGTTGCGTAGTGCGGCAGCTTTTTGATGGATCGACTGGTGCTCCCATTTGGGTGAGGTGCAATGGTAAGTCATGTGGTCTTCAGGCGGCAGCAGTGGCTGTCTCTCTACCGTTTCGGTCTGATGGTGGTTTGGGTTAGGGTTGGTTTCGGTTTGGGCTCTAGTGTTTTGTCGGCTTTGTTTGTTTTGGGTTGGGCTTGGTCCTTTTAGGTGTTCTCTTTGGTTGGCTTCTTGCCATCCTTTGACGGGTCTTGGGTGGTATTTTTTGTCGATATGCCCTTGACCCATTAATTTTCGTATCATTCGTATTCAATGATTATAAAAAAAATGCCGATAAAAAAAAGGTATGTTACAACCGATATTTAGTTAAAATTTTCAGGGACTGAATTAACTATTCATAGAATGTATATATACTCTCACGAAGTGTGTGATACAAAGTTTGTTGAATCCCTTCTGGTTTTTAATATGTTGCATCCGCACCCCTGTGGATTTGTGGCTAAAAGTATCATGTCGAATTATTCCCGACAGACTTTTAGCCTCGTACAGATTTCGAGCTCCATTTCCCCTTGGTTCGCATGGACGAAGTGTTAGGACTGATGCCAACAAGGTAGAACACTACAAATATAGAGCACACATTTGTTAAGACTTAATCTGATTGAAGCTAATGCTCTACGATCCTGTCTACAAGGTCAGATGATTCGCACAAAATCAGCAAGTAGAAAACCATTCATCAATCACGATATACAGAAGGAGAAAGAAGAAGAAGAAGAATTCGGATTCCTATTGCTCGTTTGTAGGTTCTTCTATGAACAAACTACTGTGCTTTCATTGCTAGCAAGCTCAAAGAAAAAAGTTCTAAAAACTGTTAAATAATTCTTGATGATGATCTTCATTGCTCAAGATACGAAAACTAATGAGCTTCTAGTATCGATAAATACTCTAAAATCTCCTACCATACCATCTTCCGATTTCAGCTCTGTTATCTGAGAAGCCCCGAGGTAGAATGTGTGGAGCGAACAACCAAGGGAGTGGTGACATGCGACTTTCTACTTCTCCATGTCAAGAACCCGAAACCATAGCCCTCTGATGGAGCTTCTACCTTGAAACTCACAGTGAAATCGATCTTCTGTCCGTAACTACTGAAGACTAATCGCCTTGGCACAACAGTAACATTAATTCCCACAGGGGATGAGATAACTGCTTTATAGGTACTATTTGGCTGCCCGACATTGGTAACTGTTCGCGTTACTGAGAAGTAGTCCTTGAGATTCGGTACTGTGATGGACGGGTAGTTGAGTCCAGTTGCTGTTGTGAATGTTTGATCACAAGTGCTGTTGTCCCTTGTAATCAAATGAAGCGATTTCTCGTTGTAACCGATTGAACAAAGAAAGGCTTTGTAATCTGTGATTTCTGTATCGTAGATGAGACCGGGATCAAGGACTCTTGTTGGGTTCACAAAACCAGCTCCATAGTCGAACGCGTTTGCCCACTTTCCTTCTGGATCGACAGTAAGAGGTTTGCGATTCTTGTCCATCTTTGTAGCTGCATTTCACAATCACAATTTGTTGAGAAAATTTCAAAACTCATTTGGCAATAGCAGGAAGAGGAGCAATTTGTGTGATTCATCACATCATTTCTCAGATAATCTGTTCTATGTTTGGAAACAATCTTCAAAGCGATAAATTACAGTAAACAAACATTTACAAGATTCATAAGAAATCGTTTCTTCAGTTGGCCAAAGAACTAAATAAGAAACATATGTTTCAAGAGGATGAAGCTGATTAGTAACTCAAAAGACTTTACCAGTTGTCATGATTGCAGATTTGATTGCAGAAGGAGACCAAGATGGATATACAGCTTTGATCAAGGCCACGATACCGGTCACATGAGGGCAAGCCATGGAAGTGCCTGAGAGAATGTTAGAATGCATTTTTCCATTTGCTGGAGACCAAGCTGCTAGGATATTCAATCCAGGAGCCGCGACATCAGGCTGCAACGCATATCAATCAAAAAGAGGAATTATGTGAACTGGAAACAAAACAATTATCTGTAATTAAGATATCATGAGCTCCCAAGTACGAAATTCACCTTCAGGATTTCTGGAGTCAAGGCATTCGGACCTTTCGAAGAAAAAGCTGCTATTCTGGGAGCAGGTTGAGATCCTAAGACAGTCTTCGCAGAGAAAATCATAGATGTGGCCTTTCTGTTCATGAATCATGACGACAGAATTGCTTAAAATCCAGAGAGGAAAAACAACCAAGGCTGTGTTTGGATCATGGGATTTGTGCTTCTGCTTTTAGGCCCAAATTAACTTCAAAAGCTACTTAAAAACTAGTTCTCAGCCCTTGAATTATGATTTTAGCAAGTGGGTTTTACTGATCTAAAACATTTACAAACACCCTCTTAGTTTGTTTCTCGATTTTCGATTTTCTCGGTACACATCCCTCGTGAGTCCATGATCCAATCACAACCTAAGAAAACCTCCGCGAACAGAACATCCATCAAAGTTTAAGTAAAGAACAAACCGCGTACGATTAATGTAACTCAGGATCTTATTTCCAGTCCGTTTCCCAACGATGGCAGCTGGAATCACGAAAGGAATAGCAACATCTTTATCTGCTTCATCTACAAGAATCATCCCAACTCCACCGGCTGCTTGGACAACCTTGCTCTTCACCAGCTTCGACTCGGTTGAACTTTCAGCATGCTGGCATACCAGAATCTTCCCTCGGGACTTAGTTCTATTCAAGGAGCTATCCAAACAGTAACTGAAATGCAGAAGAGAAGAAAATAACTTTTGAGGTTTCGTTATAGCAGATAGATACTAGATATTATTCACAGCCAAGTACCTTTTGCTTCACCTGGATTGATAAGGAGTGAAGTATCCAGCATAGGCTTCAGAAGCAGAGATGATCCTTGTGGAGGTATTCATTTGGAGTAGAGTAAGGCTTTCACCCTATTCAAATGACCAAACAAACAAGAGTCTCAGAATCAATGAATTACTATATGGTATCACTTATCAGGAACATGGTACCATGATAAAAGTAAATTTCGATTTCGCTACTAGAGTTCAAGGTACTTATGTAGCAAGTTCTTGACAATTCAAATGTAATACAATATCTTCTTTTTCATTTTAATCGACCATCTGTTGGAGCATTATGGGTTACTTTTTGACCAGCCGAAAATCTGCTATGCAAGATTTTAGGAAAAAAACAAATCGAGAATCCTCTTTTCCAAATACCATAATTTAGCTTAAGTTTCTTTGGAACATCATTCGAGCCAAAGCAGACGCCGTACACTCAACAACCCTAAAAACAATACTTTTTTTGCGCTCTTTCATGGACTTCAAAATTCAACCCAATTAAGTAAACCAGTAACAAAAAATTTTGAAATCAAGGAATTCAGATCTTTTATTCCAAGTCCAATGTCCATTATATGTGTTTTATTCTTCCTAATGAAACTATCGTTTCGATTCAGAATCAGTAGAAGAGGCGACTGCTTATCGAAATCATTTCCACGTGAGGCCTAATTTAGATCCTCTCCCAAGAGAACTAGATAATACTTTTACGGCTTATCTAGATGTCATCTTGCGATAACAAGAGAAGATGGCTTAGCAAGATCTTCTCAATTCAGAAGAAGTGAGAGCTAAGGGAAAAATTTGGAAAAACTTTTTTTGCTTGCTTTGGATCACTAGATTTACTGACTCATAAGAGAAACATATCATATTTCGATGTGTGTTCCGAGCCTCAGACTGGTAGTACTCTGAACAATAGAACAACTCCCTTTGATATTTTCCTTAATAAATGGCAAATATCTTATTAGAGAAAATGGGGTTAGGATGAATTTATTTTTGCTGAGCGTTACCGTGAAGTTAGTGCCATCTCCAAGTATGATATTGGATGTGAAGTCCCTATCCGTAGAGCTAGCAGCGACAGTGATCATCCACGGAGCAAGATTCGTTGCAGACCCCCGGTTCCCTTCATTTCCTGCCGAAGCAACCACAACTATGCCACGGCTAGAAGCATGGAACGACCCAATCGAGATTGCATCGCTGAAATAATCACCCTGAGGAGAAGCGGAACCCAGAGAGACCGACAAAATATCGACCCCGTCTTTGATAGCATCATCAAAGGCAGCCAGTAAATCGACATCATAGCATCCCGAGTCCCAACATGCCTTATACACAGCTATTCTGGCCATCGGTGCACCCCCTCGAGCACCTCCTTTTGCTAACCCGTTATAGTTCATGTTTGTGACGTATCTACCCGCGGCTGTTGAGGCAGTGTGGCTACCATGCCCAGAGGAGTCCCTTGGGGATTTGAATGAACCAGTCTTGACTGAATCTTCTGTGTCTTCAGCTTCATAGCCATTCAAATAGTATCTTGCTCCTATTATTTTCCTATGTTTGCCACAATTTTTATTAGAGAATGAGGATTACATTTTGTTTTTCTGTTCAGGTACAAGAAAAGGTTCATAATGTTGGGTTAAAAATAAAACTACCTGTTGCAATTTGAAGCATTGAATGCTTCACCTGACTCACATTTCCCTTTCCATTTTGCTGGCAGTGGAGGCATATGCTCATCACTAAAACTTGGTGATTCAGGCCAAATCCCTGCTCTACCCAGGTAGCAGAATTAGTAGTAATTTCAGAAAGAGAGAGAGTTTTGCAATTCAAAATGTGACAGCTATTATTCATGAGTCCTCAGACCATTTCCAACCCTTGCTCTACTTCTTTTTCCCATTAAATTTGAGTAAAAATCTGGTCAGAAGATTAATTTCCTATTGAGGACTACAACAAGCCACCTCTATTTGTTCATGAAATAATTTAAGTCCTTGCAATATGACTGGAGGGAATTTGAGAGCCCGTTTCTTCAACCGGGTAAGAGCATCGAATTGGACAATACATTAAGGGGACGTATGTTCGATGTTTGGTTAAAGTATGACTGTTCACATAAACATGCATCACATTAATAATTCGGCAAAGTGCAGTATATATACAATAACATGGAGATGTGGTAATATTAATCCCACCACTGTTAGTCCTATAACATCACGCGTTTTTTAAGATTATATAGTGTTTCGCTATTAGTCCCATCAAACAAAATTTGATGTTTGTTTGACAATGATAACTCTGCTACAATATTAACAGTGGCAAAAAGGAGGACTAAGGAGAAACAAAAAGGACCAGAATAGAGAGTGCTTTTACTTAACCAAATGGACCTCAGAAACTTCTTGAATTAAAAATGAGATTTGAGAATTGGCTTTGTTACCCCACTATAGTTATGACTTGAAACAAACAGGGCATTAAAAGAAAAAGGAGCTGATTGTAGAAAGAGAAACAAGCCCCAACTGCTGTAAATGAAGTGTACAGTTTTCTACTCCCTAATACTAGGAATACCCAGAAGTCATGGCTCCTTAACTGAACCAATAAATGTAACAGTCCCTCATTTGTACCAAAATAAAAATATGTGCAGACATATATGTACAAAAAGTGGTATCTATTAATGAATCAATTGAAGCTCAAAAAAATTAATGAATAATTTTTTTTTTTTGGGTGTGAAAGGGAGAGACAACTAACCAGTATCAATGAACCCTATGATAACATTAACTTGGTTCTTGGTTGAATAACCAGGGATTTCCATGGTTTCTTTCCCAACAAGACCCATGAAATCCCATGAGTGAGTTGTGTGAAGCTTCCTCCTCTCATTGGGAAATACCGATACCACTCCCGGCATCTCTGTTGCACAAGTTTCCAAAGATGTAATTCAGCTCCATGTACATAAATGTTAGGAGATGAATCAAACACACACAATAGCAAGAAGAAAAATCAACTACAATCATTTGCACGCACACATTGAATTATTATATTTTGGCTTCCTTTTTCTAATTTTACTAAACATTTTGCACTGTTGCATCAATTTTTCTTTTTCTTTTTTATTTTTCTGAAGAATCTAAAAATTAGTAGACATAATTAAATAAAGGTCAAACAATCAATTAAAAATTAAAAATTGAAAACGGTACAAATATTTCAACAATGTTATGGGTACACCACTTGTGCATCCCAAATGCACACCACCCTAATGGGGCAAATGAGGAGAAGCCCATTTTTCGGGTGAGCCCACATTGGGCTTCTCCTCATTTGAAGCATCACGGTGGTGTGCATTTGGGGTGCACAAATGGTGTACTCATAGGATTTTCCCAAATATTTTACGTCAATAGTTTTGTTTTCCCGATTTGTCCTGTCAAGTAAACACTAGTACAAAAATGCTTCCAGAAGCTCAATAAATAAACTAAAACACAGACGTAGAGTTAAATCAGTACAGAATATTGAAATTGTTTTTGTCTGTATTGAACTTTTTTCAATTCCAATGGATTTTTGTGTTTGTTTTACTAGTTTTTCAATCCAAACAATTCACTAACAACAAACATATGCTAGTTTCTAATGAAATAAGTTAATTTCCAAACTACAACTTAGTTCCAGTACTAACTAGCTTCCACAAAACAAACATACAAATCAATAAAATTTGATCAAAAACAGAAATAAAGACATACTAGCCATTTCAGAAGCTTGGTCCTCAGTTAATTTGGCTGCAAATCCTCTGAACCCATGTCTGTAACTATACACATGGGATTCCTTGGCCTTTTCACCACTGTAAACAGAATCAAAATCATTTTCAACAAATAATGATTAAATCAGCACACAACAAGAAGAAGAGGAACACAAAAATTAAAAAAAAACACACACACACAAGAAGAAAACTGAGAAATTAGGGAGAAAATAAAATCTGGGTTTTGAGTTTTAACCTTCCCCCATGGATATCAGTAAGGATTTGATGGTTTCGCCTCAAAATCTCATCTGGGTCATCACCTCCGCTGTTTCCCATATAGACCACATAGACCTTCATAGACCCAATAACATAATATCAAGAGAAAAACAAAATCCACAAATTTCTAAGACATATACAATGGGAAAACAAAAACCGTACCTTAGCAGCAAAACAGAGCCTAACTTCGGCAAGAAAGACAAAAAGAAGTAGACAGAGAATACCATTGGTACTAATAGTAGTATTTTTGGACGAAGCCATAACTTGTCTCAAATGGGTATGGATTTCAAGTATGGCAAAGAAGAGGATGGAGCTATTTTATAGGGGGGAGAGGGGAGAGATGGAGGTTTGAAAGGAAGTGGAAAAAGGGTGATTTCTCAGAGATACCACAGGACGAGGTATTCTATGCGAAAAAGTAACCATAAAAGTAAGTATGTAAAAATAGAGTAGAGATCCTCGGGCCTATTTTGGCTTACTAAACAAAGGCTTTTTTTTTTCATCTTTATTTATTTTATATTTTTGCGTTAGTTAGTTTTGTGTCAAATTTTAATGTATTATTGGTTTTTCTCGACGAGAGAAATAAAAAAAATAAAAAATTATAATCCAAAATTAATTCTTTTTGAATGAAGACAAAAAAAAATTAAGTTTGTCTTTATCCAAGCGGGAAAACTATTTTTGTCTTTATTAAAAAAAATTTAAATTTGGATCATAATTTTTTATTTTTTTTATTTCTCTCATCAAGAAGAACCAGTAATACATTAAAATTTGATACGAAGCTAACTAACAAAAAAAAATAAAATAAATAAAGATGAAAAAAGAACCTTTGTTTATTAAGCCAAAATAGGCCTAAGGATCTCTACTCTATTTTTACATACTTATCTTTTATAGTTACTTTTTTGCATAGAATACCTCGTCCTGTGGTATCTCTGAGAAATCCCCCTTTTACTTTTTTTATTTCTTTCATCAAGAAAAATCAATAATACACAAAAATTTAACACAAAATTAACTAACATGAAAAAAAAATCAAATAAAAGACGGCAAAAAAAGAAGAAGCAAACTTTGCTTATTAGGCCAAACTAGGCAAAGTTTGCCTTTGTCCAATTTTGTTGACCCTCTTTGTTGACCCTCCTCAACAAAACCCTACGTTCCAAACCGGAGCGGGGTCTTTTATATGATGCAAAATAAGACTCATCAGTCATCACATGATATCATTTCAAAATTTTTTGATTGCCATCATTTTGTAATTTGAGGTGATTATTTTAAAGGCTATTATCTAATGTATTTTGTGATTCCTAAAATAAAATAAAATAGGTCATTCGGATAATTACAACGAGTTTATCAGATCATATTTGTTGAAGAAAAATAGATGGCTCAAGTTTGGTTGTTCACTGTTCTTGTGATAAATATACTTGTCAAATGGCTCTCCATGTCCGATTAATTTAATTCTTCATGTGATGAATAAATATTTTTTTTCGGGTAATAAAAAAATAAGAAATTTTTTTTCTTGACGTTCAGGTGTGTTTGGGCTAGCTTGTGACTAAATTCTCTCTCCAGCTCCATCAAAGGAGAACATGACAATCTACGCTATCACGCCAAACTAGGAAATTTACAAGAAAAATTCACTTAAATCAAGAAGTTGTCAAAAATCAAAATATCCGAGTTTACATCTCATTTCTATAGTATTATTACTTGAGATTAATGTATTCTACAAGGAGTATTTTACATTAAATGAGAGACATAGAAGAATAACGGATTTCGTTCTTAAAAATAAGAATGTACAAGTATCCTATAGTAAAGTTAGAAACAGGATATAATATGACTCATATGAGTCTGAGCTGGTACAGTTTGCAGTGAAGTGGAAGGCGAAGGAAACGTGAAGAGAGAGAGAGAGAGAAGCTGTCAAACACATAGAAAGAGAGTGTGTGTGGTGGCAGAGGATTTTGTGGGTGCGGGCGAAAATGTTAAGATACACAAAAAGTTTTTCTATAAATGTTCAAAAAAGAGAAGGAAAGAGTCCAGATTTGCATGATTGTGAATTTGGGCCTTTCATTTCTCTTTCCTGGATAATTTCGGAAAAACTTTTCCTAGACCCTACTACTCGTCAGGTGCGGGGTTGAGGGTTTTGAGTCGACCTTTACTTTTGGGGGTTTAAAGTGGAAATTAGTCTCTTTTTTTGGATTTGAATAAGGAGTAAGAGAGACATTTAAAACGTGTAAAATTTTGGAGGTCTAATTCTAAAGCAATTGTAACTCAAGCTTTATATCAGACCCGGCTTTGCGAGGATTATTGTTCATTATTATCAAAATAAGAGTCATTTAAAATGTGTAAAATTTTAGAGATGTAGAGCGCAACTCGAGTTTTATATGAGACCCGGCTTTGTGAGGGTTATTGTTCATTATTTTGGGATTCTTGGGAGGTGAGCCGACGGCTGCTTCACTCCACCACCCACAACCCCATCTCTTCCGGAGACCGTTACAAAATATTCCCTTGGAAATTTTTATTTTATGCTTTCAAGGAGATCAGCCAAATTCTATTTTTTATATATTTTTTTGGGGAAAAGAAAAGGAGAGACAAACTTAAAAAGCATCCCATTATCGAACATGGCAACAATAGCCCACCCATAAGTGAGCAATTATCCAATGCTCTTGGGGAGAAAAACTTTGGTGTAAATAAGGTACCGCATACGTGGTACTTGAGTGCACATCTTGACCGTCCAAAAGTGTTTCGAACGGTTCCGATTTTTCTCTCTTTTTCTCCCTAAAATTCGGCCGCGATGTGCGCTAGGTACCGCCATGCATACCCAAGTTTTTCTTGCTCTTGGGACATTTTTCTTGAGTCTCATTTTGATTTTCCTGAAAAAACTACACCCGCCTTGTTTTGGTCTATCGAACCTCAGTCCGAGATTCAAAAATCTCGCGTTTGATATCTGTGGTTTCCGTTAATTTACGCGCAGTTTGACTTATCTCGAGATGGTGAAGCTAACAATTGAAAAAACCGCTAATGGCCCCAACGATTTTTCTTTTCAATGCGAGTAGAACCTGAGAACTCGAGGATCAGTCTCTTGATTACTTGTTTGTATGAGATATAAACGAGTAAATCCATGTATAAAAAAAACTCTCATGGTGGATCCATGCTTGCAAGAAAGCAGTTGCCACCCAGGGAAGGGATCTCCCAAGATAACATTTCCTAAACAATAATGATAACTTATGTTGTCATTAACATTATTGCCATCAATTTTATCCTCTTTGTTCAATTTGATGACATAATTTGAGCGTCATCGTAGTTGGAAGAGATTCAAATATACAATTTAATAGTGTGTGGACCCAAAACCTATTTTGAGAATTCGAGACTTCCATTTTGTAGCTCCAGACATGTAAATGACTCATGCAAAAAATTACATCAATTTGATATTGTTAATTCCATGATTCGAATCAATTCATTAACAAGAAGAACTTTAATGATTTGTATTTTTCAACAAAATAGTAAATTTTTATTGTTCTATCAATGTCTGATCAACTTAATTTTTTACATTCGACCAAGGCAGTGGTGGACAGAGAGAGAGGATATCCATTCAAGCCAAACAAACCAAATCTGCTCGGTTCTTTTTCTCATAGGGAGAGTGTGTAATAGAGAAGGGACAAATCAGGTGTAGCAAGAGCAAATAGTTGTATTATTTATCAAATTGGGGTAAGAAGTACCATATGTGTACACGGGGCAAATATGTAAAATTCTCAAGAATATTACACCTAACTTATGGAAAAATGCTACCTCAGTGACCCCCTCTCCCATCAAAGTTTTTAGGGCCATCTTTCCCGAAGGCGAACACTTATGTGAAATAGCTGTGGAAGGAGATTTCTAATTTACGCTGCGGCCACGCAATCTAATAAAATTGTAATTAGTGAGAACAGTTTCGGTCCTACCGGATTCTTTGGGGAAGCTTAGTGGATCATGTTGGGTTGTGTATTTTGCTTCTTGCTTTAAGTAGTTGGAACTATATTTTCATCTAAGTAATTCTAGCCTAATGGAGTAGAAAGTATATGAATCGTTTTGTTCTATTTCTTTCGGCTACAACAACAATCACATACTTATTTTCCATTTATAAAAGAAATCGAGAAATGAGAATGCAAAATAAACCGTTTCTTGTTAAATCCGATCAAAATTACTAAGATCATAAGAAACTAAAACACTAGTAATAATATTAATAACACTTGCAAACTTTGGAGGGCCTAACCCTCGCCCGGTCCCTTCATAGCTCCGCCAATGCCTCCCAACCTCCAATCACCGGTTGATAGACAATACTTTTTCCTTATAAATTTTGTATACGGTGATTCAAGAATTGGTATGATGTAGTTCATTTTTAAGTCCTTATTTCATTTGTAGTCCCATAGTGCTAGTGGGCTATATAAATAGATGTTTTAGATGTTTTGAGGTATTATCTGGTGAGGGCCCATGAAATGTAATTTTTGGAGGCTTGTAATAATTAGACACATTATTTATTTTTGAGGTGTTAAAAAATCTGGGCGTCACAGTTGGAGAGAGAGACATAATTCCATAATTATGATGTGGACCAGGAAGGACCTACAAGAGCAATGGAATATAGAGGATCTGTGGCTAAGAAAAATTACCAAGAAATTTGAAATGTAGAGGGTCAACAAATTGTGTTCATCATGGTAGAGTGTTGAGCCAAATACAGGATCAATCTATTTTCCATCTTTTGTGGCATTTGTCTCCTACCCAAATGTGGATTCAGATTTGATTGATGCATTAAAGACTTGGGCAAGCCTCAAAGTTTGGTAGACCCATGGTGGTCTCTGTCTCAGACTTTTTGCTCCGTTCTCGGGTTCAATTCTCCTCAATTCTTGGGGCCACCTCTTTATGCGTAAGCGTGTGGAGTCTCGGGAGGGACTGTAAAGATTAGTCCGCAGTACGCGCAACCTGAATATTTACCAAAAAAAAGAACATTGGTAGAATAATGCCTGTGGACAAAGGGAGACCACACTGAAAGCAATCAAATTTTGTGGAAAGCAATTATGACCTATCTGCTAACTTGGTTGACTTAATACACTGTATCACAGCCTTCTTTTCGGTGCCAAAAAACACTTTACCACCGCTCAAATGCCCTCTGATATATGTTAGTCCGAGCTTATGCTGAGTTTCCTCTATCGATTTAGTATATTTTCGGTACTTTGTACTTATTCTTCACTATCTAAGACAAACTATTTCTCTTAACTAAATAAACTAAATGACATTTTTAATGGAAACGAGTCGTCTTTTTGGTATTTGGGTGAAGATAAAAAATTTAGTGAATGGTCCATTTGCAATTATGATGTTTCCATGGACAATGCTCAACCTTAATTCAGGATTTGTCTCGATTTAAATAAATTAGACGCTCATGTAATGGACGATGGAATTGATTCTCCCGTTTATCGAACTGAATACCAAGTTATGAAAAATATTCCATGATGATTAGAGTAAGACATTTTGGTAGGTGCTATCATTTGCTGAGAGAAAATACAGGTGGTGGAATGGTGGTTATGTAGTAATCATCACCTTAGTTGTCTCTCTTTGTCAACAAAGTTCAATCCTAACAAGCCTTTGAAGGCATCCAATCGATGGTTAATAATTATAGGTTGATTAGCAAGGCAAGGAATCTTATGAAATTCATCATTACAGGGAAGTTTGACCTCAATTTCATTTCTATTCTGTATTTTTCTCCTTTCCTTCTACTTTTTAGTTTTTACCATCATTTTTTGTTTGAAGATGGTACTTTTATCAACTAAAATTTTAACTTTTGTTTGAGAAATTAAAAAACTCTTTAAAGTTTTCGTTTTGCAAACCGGACAATCATTTTGGGACGGAGATGGTACATACTTCGAATAAGACATTGACAAGTTCATTGTCTAAGATATGGGTCCCGGCTGTCAACCCCCAAGTTATGAGACATGCTTAATATTATAACAAAAGGGATAGAAAGAAAGGATATTTGTTGGTTAATCAGGTGTTGGCTTGTTTTACATGACGAGCTAATCTCGAACAAACTTTCAAATAAGCAAATACTATTTGAGCTCAAATAGCTTGGTTGATGTTGCAACCCTAAAATTTAGTTGTTAAAATCTGTTATCCAATGTACAATACTAGTGCATGCATGCCTGTGCCCGTGCCTGAAGGCACAACTTAAGCAATCGACGCTCGTGGCAGTATCCGTGCCTGTCTCTGTGCTTGTGTACCCGTGTCTATTCTTTATGGTCCTTTGAATTTCAGAGAGGGGGAAAGAGAGAACGTAGGGAGAGAGAATGTGGTTTGAATTTCGAAAAAAGGAGAGAGAGAATGTGGTTCAAAATTTTGGGTGTGGTGGGTCAGTGGAGGAAAATGGTAGAGAGAGAGAGAGAGAGAGAGGGAGTGAGTTGGCAAAGAGGGATAAAATGTAATATGATAACTGAGACAAAAAATATAATGGGGATAAAAACCGCTCTGTATTGTAATATAAATATAGATTTGGAGGTGTATAACAGTAATGGGTGAAGGATCTACTTTTACTTTTGGAATGGATGAGCACAGGCCTCATGGGCAAAATGAAGATCATTACACCCCTTGCTAGTATATAACCAGATCAAGTTATCCTCTTGATTTTGATACTCCTCATAGCCCAACATAATGGCCAATCAGCTAATGGGCCCTGTCAAAAGCTTTTTCTGATCTCTTGATTATCTAATTTACTACAAATCTGGGTGGGGCCATTGGCCGTCTATGGAGGTGGGCCAGAGTCTCAGTTTCTAGCCAAAATAAAAAATAAAAATGATAGCTCAACCCATCCAAATCATCTGAAACCAAGTTTACAGAAGGCTTCCAAAGTTTGTACATGATGCTACAAACAGCTGTACTGGGTAACAATCTATTAAGCCGACCTCTTTTAGTACAAGAGCTTTACCATGAACATATTTGACAGATACTCAAAGTTCAGATAAAAGTAGGCTTTATTCATAAAAAGAAACCCAACAATTTGGATCTACGGTAAACGCGAGCCCTGGGACTGCAACTCTGAAGGATCGATTAAGCCTTCTAACACAACGAGCTCATTCAGGAGTGCAATCTTCTCTTCTTCGAGGGTTTTCACCTCATCTTCAACCTCCCTCAACTCTGTTCCAATCCCAAAGCTTTCTTCCTCCAGCAGCAAAAATTTTCTTCTCAGTGCCCTGTAATCGTTTCCAGATGTGGAAGAGTCCGGCAATGAATCTGAGGGTGAGTTCTCGGGTTGTTGGAACAAGGGAGAAACTTCCTTCTTCAACCCTTTTTTGGAGGTTTTCTTCCCCGTTTGAGTTGGAAGAGCCACATTGTGCGCTTGTTGAGATACAGAAGCCTTATGGGTTGAGGGTTTCTTTTTTCTTGACTTGGAAACTGAAGCTTGCTCGGGTAGCAGCATACCTGGATCTTGCATTTGTCAAATGCCAGAAGAAAGCACTGTAATGAAAAACGCAATGAAATTAAGAGCCCAAGTTTTAATGATATACGGTATATCTTCACCACGACAGTTGGATAACCATGGACTACAAAAAGTAACACAGATCAGTATTAAAGCATTGAAAATATATATAGGTCAAGAACGATTCGTTAGAAAATTAAAACAAGAAACAGAATATGAAGTCCAAGAGCTCTGTCCGAGGAGGTAGCTAGCTAAATGATCCTTACGAACACATAATAAATGACATCTAAAGAAGAGTTGTATGTACATGGCATGGCGTTCCTTCATGCCACTCTTTCGTACTGCACCAAATTTCATATTCAGCACAGGAAATAGCCAGTCTCGATATAACCATCACTTCTGATAATTCTAAATGAGAACTGCAAGTCTGCAAGTAATCTTTTTAACAATGGTTGCCCATCAGGTTTAGAATCCATTTCTAGTTGCAGGGAAAGCTTCACAAGAGCAAGATCACAGTTGTAGTTTCACCACCCGTGTGTTTCTTAGAGAAGCGAGAAAGAGAAGAACTCATTCAACCCCATTTCAATGAGCCAAGCATCCTCTATACGTCTACGAAACTCATTTAAAAACGTAAAGCTCCTCCCATTGCCCCATATAGATTTTAGTTTACTCTCTTGAAGTTAGCTTAAATGTGTTGCTACTACCCATGATGCACATGTCAAGCATTGAAGATCCAAAAGAAAAAACCTCAGGTTTAAAAGAAAATTTGAGAATACAGCAAAGGGATCTCTATCTGAAGAGAAATTCAAATAAACTCATGACCAGTTTACATTAAATCATCTCTGCCGGAATGACCAACCTACAAGTATGTATATCCCCTCAGGCTCAAAACAAGCCACACCAACACCAACTAATCCCATCCATAGCCAGTTGCCAAAATGTCCATATTTCTGGTTTGATCACTCATCAGAAATTGAGATGAAACGAAGATGAAAAAAAAAAGCCACATGAACAACAAATCCCATCCATAGGCAGTTGCCAAAATGTCCATTTTCCTGGTTTGATCACTCGTCAAAAATTGAGGAAAAAGCGTTCTCCTTCTCCTTTCAGTAGTTTCTGTCCTCAAAAACTACGAGGTCCAATCATAGGATAGTTTGGTATCTGTGGACAAATGTAGATCAACATATCATGTAATACCAAAGCTGATGTTTACTGTTCTAAATGGGACATGCTCTGTTATGCAAGAGACATGCTCAATAGGTCATTATTAATGTTACAGAGTTACAATACTAATGTAGATCAACGTATAATAAGGTAGTAACAAAAAGCCATCGACTTATTTCACCAGTTCACAGCTCTCAACAACTGGAAGGTTGGCTAAAAAGAACTCAATGAAATGGTGCAACAATACTCAAAAGCAGATTAAAATGAAGTCAGTCACTCAATATAAAACCTATTAAGCGCAAAAACTTTCTTTAACATTAAGCAATAAAGAGTACCAGAAATATTCTTTTGCCACTGTATTTAAGTAAAAAAATTCCGCATGAGCATGAGAAACAATTTAGATGCACATAAGCTGTGTTAGCAACCTAGATATTATGACCCCACAAAACTAACACCACCACCCAATTGAACCAACTCACAAACTGATATGATATGAAATCCCCATTAGGAGTGAAAACAAGCCGAGCTTTGATGTGTTCGAGCTCGAGCCGAACCGAGCCGAGTTTTGATGTGTTCGAGATTGAGTCGAGTAGAGGCCGAGCCCGGTTCATTTACTAAACGAGCCTCTATACAAGAGCCAAGAGCCGAGCTTTGTAGTGTTGAGCTCGGCTCGCTTACAAAACATGCCTAAAACTCGAGCTCAGCTTGATTACTAGACGAGCCCTAAGTGGAATCGAGCTGTTGTAAGCAGCTCAGTCCTTTTGCAACCCTACTCCCAATTGAACAAATTCATAAAATTTTAGAATGACCCAAGTATGTGTCAGGTTTGTGAAGACCGAATCAGTATTAGTTTGCCACTTCGGTTATACATGGTAAAAACTGGTTGGGAGGATGTACCTAATTTTCACAATTGGGAAACACGTAATCCTTTCGTATTTTTGCTTAATTTATTCTTGGTGCGGCTTATGAACGATAAGATCACACAAGTCACAGCTACTATGTGAAACCAAGAAGCTTTCAATACAACATTCAAGCCCTAGAACGTAAATTTCGATGTATGAAGAAAGAAAAATTGGGATAAGGGACTGTCAAATTAAACATCGTACCTGGCTAATACTAATTTAGGGTTTAGGCAACTTCCGACGCCCCACTTTCGCGATCGATGCTATGATGAGCTTTCAGTCGCAAATCATCCTTGTGTTATGCCCTAGTATGTACGCATATACACACACACACACACACACACACAGAGAGAGAGAGAGAGAAATTGCGCGAAGAAAGTGTGTGTGTGTGTGTGTGAGAGAGAGAGAGAGAGAGAGAGAGAGAGAGAGAGGGAGAGGGGTTCGGATAATTGTTTGACCCAGAGCACCAAACAAGAATCCAGTTATGTTCAGCCCACGGACCGTGCACCTATGGGTTATGGGCTCAATACTATTTCTAAATGGATTGAGATTTTGGAATGGGCCAACTTTAGATTCGCATGTGTGGATTATGGTGGTGTTTCACAGTCAATTATTTTTTAAATTCTGAATCGTTGATTGTACTAGAATTTTAGATTATAATTGTAAAATTATAAGAAAAATATGTGCATTGTAGATTTTGCGAAAGAATTCTATGAGTGAGAGTATAATTAGAATTCTATGTGCATAGTAGATTTTGCATGAATTCTGAATTGTGAATCGTTGATTGTATTAGAATTTTAGATTATAATTGTACAATTATTTGAATTCTATGTGCCTAGTTGATTTTTTTTTCATGCGCTCTTTAATCTCGGCCTTGATGATGTTCGGTCTTTTGACTGTTGCCCTATCCATTAATAATAACTGCCCTTTTTCCGTGAAAAAAGAAGAGGAGTATAATCACAATCCAAAAAAGGTCCTCTAGGAGTGATTTTTGTATCATGCCCGGTTTATTTTGAAGATGTCTTTTCGACATCATGCATAGTGGGAAAGTCCGACTGCAAAACAAGGCCTATGGATTGGAAAAAATGAATATTGGAAACAATTAGTGACGAATATAATTTTAAAAATAGATGAATTTGTTTTCTAGACAAATGCGTTGTCAATTTCAGTTCTTCAATCAATTAATCAAAAAGTTAGAGTGTATTTGATTTTGTTCTTTCACACTAAATGAAGAATTTGATTTGGGATGCTTTCTATCCATGATTCTAACATTTGGAAGAGACTAGAACAAAAATGTGATGCCAAACTTTTCTAATTCCAATGTTTGAAAGAAACAGAAATATAAATGTGATTTCTCATTCTACATGACGAGGTGACAGTAGTTTTTGAAGCAAACACAAGCTACATCTCATATGCCATTTGAAAGGCCAAATCCTACGTGGATTTGGCATGACTTTTATTCATGTACACTTTTTTAAGTAATGTCAAACCTTTTTAAAGAACGAGAAAGAGTTCTAGAGAGAGAGTGAGTGGAGAGCTTAGGGTTCCTTTCTTTTTCCCCTTCTTCCTCACCCCGCCGCCCCCCTTTCCCCTTCTTCCCCCCTCCTTTTCCCCCTTCTTCTTCCCTTCCTTCCTCCCTCCCCCTCAATCACCCTAAGCTCTAAACTCTCTTTCTCGTCTCTCCTTTCTCCATCTCTTGTGCTTTTGGGTTGAGATCTATTCTCCCCTTCATTTTTGTGATGCACATCTCCATTCTCGGGCCCTGCTTCCATGGCTTTCTTTGAAGGCGGCGGCATACGGGTTTGGCAGCAGCGAAGCAACGGCGGCGACGGCAGTAGGTAAGACCCCGCCACCGGTGGAAGTTTGATTCTGATCTCTCTTCTCTGGAACCCGGTCTTGGATGGATTCGGGTTGATTGCTGCGTTGCTGTTCTTCGTGAGTGGTTGTATGTTGTTTACTGTTCTTTGTATTTTCGATGGACCAAAAAAAAAAAAAAAACCTTTTTAAAGTGACTATTTGAGAACAAAACTTACCCAAAAAATAGAGAACTCCAATTTTAAAACTATGGTTAGAGAGAGAACAAAACTATGGTTTATGGTTTTTTTGGTGATGGTTCGGCTCTGGCGTAGTGGGCAACGGCGTGCTGGTGCGGCGTCCTATGATCCACTTTAGTTTTAGGGTTTTTAGGTGTTTGGGTTGTATGATATATCTGGGCTTGTGGCCCATGGGTGTTTCGTTTGGGTCTTTTTGCAATATTTGGTATACCTTTTTAGGCTAGGCCATTAGGTGTTTGAGCTTGGCCCTTGGGTGTCTTTGATTGGTCCCTTGCCAATCAAGTTTGGGTGTCGAGCGGCAAATGACTTTCGTGGAGTGGTGTGCCTACCTTGTTGGGTTGCACTTTTCATTTCGATGATTTGCTCTTGTTCCGTTTAATCATTTTAACCTCGATCTATGATTAATAAAATTTGTTGCCGTTCAAAAAAGGAGATCAAAATTTGTACATGTTAAACCTGTCGATTTGGCACACTAAGCTTTCATGGAAAATTGACACATCCAAATTTTCTAAAGTATGAGCTATGGGTTCATAATATATGTAAGCCTGAAAGCAGCATTCTAATACGGAAAATGCTAATGTCAATCCAAGAGGTGGAGGATAATAAATAAAAAGTAGATAAATATATGAGAAAAGTGTATTAATATTCATGAAAGTATATTGATCTCCATGAAATATGTATTGATATATAAACTAGTTCGTTATTATATACATATTATATTCCATATATTGAGTAGAGGTTAGCAAGACAAGAGATAAAAGAAAATAACAATACATTAAGGGAGACTCAACGACTTAAACTCACAAGTCTTTGTTAACAATTTCTTGACCAGTTCAAAATTCCCATTTTAGCATCTAATTTTATTTCCCATTTTAGATTGAGAATGACGAATGACAAAAAAAAAAAACCAGGCTCTCGAAAATCTAATTTTATTTCCCATTTTAGCATCTAGGAATCTGTAAATTCTAAAAAGTCCGTTTCAAGAATTTTTGACAAACACTCATTACAGTTTTTTAAAAGCTAAAATCTCAAAATCTGCTTCTATCATTTTTGGTAAATACTGATTCATGCAATCACACTCACATATGTTTGCCCGGGCATCCATCCAATGCATTCTTTTCGATGAAGTACTCAGGTACACGGAACACCAACGCAATCTCAACAAAGAAATGTTGAATCAAACGATAGCTTTCTTTGAACCATTCATACTTGCTTTTTACCAAATGCAATGACATTAATTAAAGCTGATCATTCCATCAAAGTGATACCCAATAATATGGTCATCTTTTAAAAAAATCTCTATTATTTCGCATTCAATATTTTAAAGAGAACATGCACAGTTCATCTCCGCTCAACAGTTTATAAACTCTTTGCTATAAAATTAAGATAAAAAGAAAAGCTACTATCAGACTTCCATTTTTCATTTTTTTTTATCGGCAAATTTTTTTTATTATCCTTGAATAAAAGTACAAAGATTAATGGAGCAAAGGAATACCAGCATAAAATGCCACCCAAAACCCCTCTGAAGTTGGTCAGAAACCAATCAAACAGCAACACTCCAATCAAATATGCGAACGAAATACGAGCAAGCTTTCATTTTAAATTTTCTATAGCTTTCTTAAGTTAAAATATGATATTTGATTTAGAGAAAACATCCTCACCAATAACTGACCTAAACACTGTTGAAACTATCTCACAAACTTGGCATAGTGATACAATCAATTTTGGAACATAACGAATCAACGTGTACTCATGTTGTGAGTAGGGTACCTAAGAGGCGCAAAACAACCAAGAGGTTTGTTCAATATTTGGGTTTAAGTCTCGATACTTGTTTGGTAAGGCTAATCTTCTACTTCAATATTCATCGTGCAAATCTGTGAGATATATCTTATAACTTCGACCCCGACGTAAATGAGTGAAATCTACTATATAAAGTTAAACGAACTAAGCAAATGGATTTGCTTGTGCGCATTGTACGTATAGATGGAGCCAAAATTTTATTTTTACAGTGGCTAAAATATACAATAAAAAAGAAAATGAAAAGTTTTACTACAATTTGAATATATATCGACTTTACAAAAGATAACCAAAATAACACAATGAAAAAACTATAGTAAACAATGATTGTTGCAAGTGGTGATTAGCTCATGCGGTAGAGCTCTTGAATGTCTCACACTGCATCCCGAGATCGAGTCCCATTCCCCCCTCCCCTATATAATACATTAGGAATGACGTATGACAGGAAAAAAAAAAAAAACGAAGATTGTCACATGTATGTAGGGCACCCTAAAAAAGAGTGGTAGAACAGCTTAAACTTAAGAGGAATGCTACAATACACACCATGTGACAATCTGCTGTAGTCTGGTTTTCTGGTTTTACATTGCAAAAGTAGCTCAAAAGGGGGGTTTACCGAATCTGCTGCTGTTGCTCTAAAAGAACTAGAAGAGGGAGAACATTCTTTACACCAGCGGTGTAACCTAAAGTTTCCTCCAAATCTATTGCATTACACCATGTGTCCAAATAGTGGTCCAAAAAAAAAGAACATGGACACATGACGCACTGCAATAGACTTGAAGAAAATTTTAATTTATACCGTCGGTGTGAAGAATGTTTTCTCAAAGAACTAAGAGAAAGTAACATTGTAGAGCAAGACCGGGAGTGGAAAATTATACTGAAAATTATGTGACCTAAGTTGCAACTCTATTGTATCATCTCTAGTGTTGTTTTTTATGTAACTACGTATTAGAAAATTGTCTACTTTTTGTGATGAAACTATTTATATAAAAAAAGCAATAAAATAAGAAATCAAAACCTTGAAATCGATGAAAACTTAATAGTGATCAAGGCGAATATTGCACTCTTTATTTAAGATAGGTTCCCATCTACGATAGTTCTTATACTTTGCATGGATGTCTATCACTAGAGCCGGCTTAAGGCAAAGCCCAAGAAGCCTGGATTTTAGGCCCACAAAAAATGATAAAAATGGGGGCCTTCAATTTTTTAAGACCTTGTATATTTGTATTAGGCCCAGATAATTTTTGTCTGAGCCTTCTATACATAAATGATGAATTTTAAAGTATTATAATGATTGTTTATTTTTAGATAACTATACATTTATATTTTGTAATGGTGATTATAAAGACTCTACTGACAGATCTTTGTAGCAAAATATAGAATGAGCCTCATTTAATGAGTTTGCTTTCGGAATCTTTGAGCCGGCACCCAGCATTGCTTGATCAAACACCCTAGAAACAACACTATAACCGGTAGTCTATTGAACAAAACTTGTAGTTGTACTCTTTGAAATAAAATTCTCTGACTCAGTGAAAGTATAAGAAAAACAACTTTCATGAAAATAATTGAATGATGCGATATATAAACCAACTTGAGAATTTTCGGATAATCACCACAGAAAAGACACTCCAAGAATCACATCTTCACATACAATATATGGTCTCATTTGAGAGAGTCAAACCTATTCAAAACCTCTTTTGAATGTGACTATGTAATGTACAAGGCACGAACATTAAGGAGACTATGAAATTAATGTACAAGGCCTAAAAGACATTCAATATATAGAATCTAAAAACTAAATTAATCTTCTTAAAGAATTATGTTAACCTGACATAAATAGTTATGCCACAATATCAAACTTGCCAGTTATCGCTTGATACGCCTATATATAACTACTTAAAAAATAAAAATGCTTACATTATTTATAATTTTACAAGGTACTCCCTTCCTCGGTACCTAGGCCCTCTTTTGAAAGGAACATTAATTAAACCTTGATTGATAGAACATTATAGCTTGAATTATTGTTTGTGGGTATCTCGCGATGTACATAAATATTCAAGTTAATAATATGGTTTTCCATATAAAAAAAAACTACAAGCTGGGAATTAATTTGTTTCTTTTCCCCAAAGCATGCGCAAACAATACTTGCTTCCTTTGTTTTTTCTTTTCAAACCGCACTCTTTCTTCAATAATAGTCTATCTTTCTTTTGTAAGTCCATTATTTTTTAATTTGAAAATTACACGTAAATTTGTAGTGGACTATCAAATTGAAACGGAAAGAGTACTAATTAAGGTAGTAAGACACGATTGACATGACATAGCATGTCAATGCAAATGGATCTACAAACAAGGACAAACAAAGAGCTACTGAGTTCGGGTGACAGTCCTGTGCACGTTTTAAGTACTTTCACTATAGTTGCAGTAGTACTTTTATCAAAAACTTTACTATTATATGGATTTGTCCGCCCAATATTATTCTGAACAACCCTAACACCCATCCAACCAAGAGTTTTAAAAAAATGACTTTATGTTTAGCAATATTTTTAAAATACTATTTAGCATTGCAAAATGGACAGAAACACAAAAGATTATACTGCGGTTATCATTATAGAATAGATGACAATCCCTTCGTAATTGAACGGTTTGATAAAT
This sequence comes from Gaultheria prostrata, assembly GCA_036023075.1. Classification (NCBI taxonomy): domain Eukaryota; kingdom Viridiplantae; phylum Streptophyta; class Magnoliopsida; order Ericales; family Ericaceae; genus Gaultheria; species Gaultheria prostrata. The sequence continues at coordinate 31,465 of JAXBDA010001268.1, forward strand.
TATATCCATATTATTCTTTTTGGTAGTGGTATTTTTTAGATTTATTGCCTTTTATATGTAACTTTATTTTTTTGTTTGCCCACTCAACAATAAAATCCTCATATGTCCGTCCCGGACAGTATAATCCCAATCACCAAGGCGACAAAGGTGCTTGCCAGCATGTGCATTTAGCGTGCTTCAACATCTGTGCGCTTCCTGCACTGACAAAGGTATGAACGCTCATTTTCTTTTCTTTTTCTTTCTTGAAAGATGGAAAATAACATGTGCTAGATGATTTGTACAATGTTGTGCTCGATCTCCCTTGGGGGTTGGTTCGAAAAGAATTAGTTGATCACGTGAGAGAAAAATGCTACTCCTAGTCCTTGTGCCTATAGCTATTTGTCATAAAATAAAAAAATAAAAAAATAAAAAATAAAATTGAGGCAGAAAATAGTGCATTCTGAGTGCATGCATCTGAGATCAGTGGCATAACTGTGAGTTCTATCAGCTTACGTAGTACTAGAATATTGAGAAGTTACGTAAGAATATGGTATTAAGAATTAAAAAGTTATAAGAACTTCTTACAATTAAAGAAGAAAACAAATAAATACTAACGTCTAATAAAATGAGAAAATGCTTATGGAAGAGGATCCTTTTGAGGACTACTTTAATGATTTCACTGATTAATTAGAATCACAGAGTACATCAACCGATGCGATTTTTTTTTTTGCTCGGCGAAAGTCAATAGTATAATTGTCGTTAGCGAGATTTGACACTCATTAAGAAATAAAAACCGTTATTAGATTGAATCAGAACCTGTTTTGTAAGCATATATTTTGTTCCGAAATATAGCAATCATATCTGAATTACGGATTTAAGCCACATACCGGCTTTAGCCAAGCAAAAGAAAAATAAAATTCTATACCTTAGAATTTTAAACCTATTCCGGCTCAAATACCGGCATAAATTTTTAAATGTGAGGAAAAAGCACCGGGCGATAAAACGGAAATGGTATTTGGTATTCCTTTGGTAATAGTACATACTGTACCACATTAATAAAAATAAATAAATTCTCTAGCTGGTACAGTATTCAAAATCTTGGGATTTGGGGTGCCTGTAATGAGTAAGCTCAGTATACCCATATAGTGAGCAATCACGACCGTCCGTTCGGCAATCAACGGTCCCTATTAAATGCATTTATCCTACATGTAAGACACTTATCTTTTATGTGAGATAATCCGGATCGTTGATTGCCGAACAGAAGGTCGTGATTGCTCACTACATGGGTACTTACTCACTACAGGGACCCCAAACCCTCAAAATCTTGATCCAAACACAATTTTTGACGTAGTTACTTTTCTCCATAAATATTAGAAAAAACTTATAGTGATTATCGAAGTAAATCTTGGACGAACCCACAGATGCAACCAAGAAAAAGTAGAATTTTTGTTTTTGTTTTTCTGATAATCGAATAGGAGATTAGTATCCTCTTCCAAAACTACATTCCGAGGTTTCAAGCTGTCACCGGTGGCAGTGTCACTTGCATGGCACTATAACTCTATTTAAATGTCTGATTGCAATTGATCAATTAAATTAACTTTTGTTATGAGTATGTATTACTTAATAAACGGACAAAAGATAAGGTAGGACAACATTAATTAAGGGTGACTCAACTCTCAAGTCTTTGTTAACAATTTCTTTTACAGGTCAAAATCTAAATCAGAAAATTATAGAAGCAGATCGATGTGATATATCATTTTGTTTTCAATTTATTCCTGCAATGCAATTTTCAAAATAAATTACTAACTCATACTCCCTCCATCCATTTTTAATTGTTGAATTTTTTATTTTGGGTTGTCTCTTAATAAGATGTGTTCTGAAAAGTTTATGTGTAATAGTTTGTCCAATTATTGTTTTGCCATTTTGAAAAGTTAATAGGTAAAGAGTTAATGGGTAAAAGTGGAGGATAATTTTGAAAAGTGAAGATGAAAATTGATGTAAAAGGTGTAAAGTAAAGGTAAAAGTTGATTTGCTAATTGAGTAATGACAAGGGTGGAAGTACCCATGGACTCAGGTGGGCTGTACACAAAAAAAAAAATGAGATGAGCTAAATTTATGGGACTAAAATTTTTCATATAATTTTTTTTGACTAATTCTCCGTCCAAACATAGGGGCAAAATCAACTGCTTTCCGTAGGTAGCAGCCCTAATAAGACTCGAACTCTGCCCACATAAGGGCAAAGCCAAGTGCTTTCTGTTGGGGCAAGGCCTTGGGTGATGAATATACTCTTTCTTTTTATCAATTTAGGAATATATCTAAGAATTTTAGCAAATCCTAATTTGTAAAGAGTAATCCAAAACGGTAGCTAGTATCACATCGGTACCTATACGTATTGTACCGACAGTAAAAACTGTACCATGCTCCATACGGTATTTAGAACCTTAGTTTAGCCCGAGGCAAATTAGATTCCTGGTTTTGTCCTTGATTAATTATAGTATTTATTTAATAAATTGAATTTACGAAACAATACACTTAAAAAGGGACGGATGGTGTAATGCACTGCTTTGTTTTTTCCCCAAAAAAGTTGAGCAATATACAAGTTAGTCAGCTTTATTCGCAAAGTAGGCAACAATTTGGTTGAAAGTACGTGTCAGATATTTTTGTGAATTAAATTAATGATTAATAACTAAAAAGAAAAGGAAATGGTATTCTATACCCTCTCTGTCCCAATTTGTTTGCTCACTAGGAAACTACGTGCAATTTTCAAACTAAAAAATAATGTACTTGCAAAAATAATTTTATAATAAATGTGGATCTTCTTTGATACCGCAAAACATGCCCGAGAAATACTGAGATTACCATGTTTTGAACCACCAGGAGAATCTCGGCTCGTCTTGAGACACGGGAATCTCTGTATCACAAAACCTGCTCGAGAAATACTCACTCAGATTCCCTTGGAAGTTTCCCGGTACCGAGATTCCCGGCTACGCGATACTGAGATTCTTGGTAGCACTGTGCTTTTGAAAACTTGGGGTTCTACATACCACTACTAACGGTGGTTGTTTGGTGGAGATACCAGCATCTTTGATGGCGAGCATCTTTGATGGCGAGTGTGTTCCACGGACTATTCTGCCGATGCAGATCACGGATCCGGGTTGGAATTTTGCAGTATCAGTACCGCGAAAACATCAACGAGGGAATACTGCTGTGGTATTTTCCTTCGCCGTTGTTCAATAACTTTTTGTACAAAGTAGAAAATAGAAATGATTAGATTGATCTAAGTATTTCGAGCAGGTTTTGCAGTACCGAGATTCTATTTCTCAAGACAAGTCGAGATTTTCCTTGTGGTTTGGCGGTACCGAGATTCTCCAAAGGGTTTCACTGTACCGAGATTCCTGGTCCAGGCTTGGTAGCCCCTTAATCAGATACCCGCTTTCAGGTTTTGACCGAGAATCTCGATACTGTGAAATGTCAATGATTCGTTTCTTTGGTGGATGTTCTGCAAGATTAAGCCTAGCCCACAAAATGATTTGGGACTGTATCCTATTGGCAGTTCTTTGGTCCGTTTGGAACATGAGAAATAGGCTCATTTTTTATAACTAGCCTTTGGATTGGGTGGAAGTCATGGAATTAATGCTTTCTGGGTCAAGACAAGATGGGGGCCTCACACATACACCGTTGATGATTTTATTCATAATCTGAGAAGCATCCTAGCTGCAATTTAGTGCTGATTATGTGAGATTTTCTGTTACTACATACGGATGCTGATGCTACTTCATTGGTTATTTGCATGTGCTTTTTGCAAAATTCTGAATGATTACTATCCGCTGCTGTCGCTACTTCAAGGAGGATGTGGATGTTATTGCTTTTATCAAAAGGGCTGCTGAAGGTGTTGTTTCCATCTTCGGGTGGAATGAAGTTGCTGCTACGCTTTCTTTGATATTACTAATTGCTATGTTACTTAGTTTTTGTTTCTTCAGGGATATTGTATTAGGGAGGGGGTCTATTGTGTTTCTGTACTGTTCCCTCTATGCTGTCTTTGTTGACTTCTTGTCAACTCTGTTCTTGGTCCTCGGAGGCATATGGAATATGATTGTCATGTGGTTAGGTGTCAATCTAGTTGGGATGTCTCCACACGTTGTGATGCCGTTTTTCTTGGTTCCCATTAATCTTTGTAATCTGTTTCATAGATTAATAATATTCTCTTTTGCTTTTCAATAAAAAAAAAGAAGAGTTTTGCAGGAAAATCAAAATTTCCCTTTCTAACAAGATGTATTTTGCAAGAAAGTGTTTCCTACACGGAAAATTGATGTTATGCGTCCCAAAATTTTCTTGATAACTGAACATTAAAAAAAATTGTAGGAAAATTATTTTGTTTATCCTTCCTCATCCTTTCCGTACAATTGAACGGGACTATGAATTTGCTAGGGGGAAAACTGTTTTGGAATATGTAAGGCACGGACCAATTCTGGCTTCTGTTATTTTACATCCACCTATAGTACTAGTGTCTTGATGAAATGGATCACATCAAGTTGTATATATTCCAAATATTAAACTTTGTGGATTTTAATAGTACTGCATGTGGAACATAAAAAACTGTGGATTTTAATACTGAAATATCCCACGTTCCGTTAAATAAAAATATATCCTTACAAAGGAAAAAGTAAAGATAATAAAAGCATGAGAACATATAAGACAGTTTGTTGTCACTAAAAAAAATTAAAAAATTCTTTCTATAACACTGAATTTTTATATATGTTTATTGCATAAGATGCTTTACAGGTTGGTATATAGTCCTGGCTAATATGCTACCTCGAGATTGGCTATGAAATGGATTTACCTGTGTATTTTTTAATTACAAGTTGTAAAGTTGAAAGCATGTTTGAAACCCATCCCATTTTTTACTACCAAAAATTTAAGCTGAAAGCTTCTGTAAACTCAAACTACTAAAATCCGCACAATAAGGATTGACTACGTGGGCGCAGAATGAGAATTGAAAGCAAAAGTACAGTACATTTTGAAAGGTTACGTGACTAACCACAAAATCATGGGCGGAGCCATGTAGATACAACCGGGATCAAAATCCACAATAGAATGGTTTGGAAGCAATGGCTTCCCTAATACATTTTTTACTAGCAATTTGAGCTGAAAGAATCTCCAGCTCTCTCCCACGTGCATCAAAGTCCAATTGATCGAATCTCTCTTCCTCTCTCTATTTCTCTCTCTCAAGTCAAATCTCCAAATCTATTTCTACACTAGCCTTACCCAATCAAGAAACCTACCTGCATTTCAATGGGACTGGAGGCTAACCCACTTAGCACACCCGTCGTGCTCCTCCACCTCCTCCTCCTCCTCTCATTACTCGCGGTGGTTTCCGCCAAACTCAAAACCTTCAACATCCAGTTCGATTACTTCAACGACACCTACAACCTCGGCAAAGCATTCCAGGTCGACTCGCCCGCGACCATACACAATGACGCCCTCCAAATCACGCCGGACTCGGTCAACTCGCCCTTCCTCGCGAACCAAGCCGGTCGAATTATGTACAAACACCCTTTCCAATTATGGAAAGGTCAAAACGGCACGAGAGTGGGGTCGTTTAACGCTTCGTTCCTCGTGAACCTCTACCGAGTGGGCAATAGTACCCCCGGCGAAGGCCTCGCGTTTGTGGTGGCGCCAGACCTCGACCTCCCGGCGAATAGCTTCGGCAAGTACTTGGGTCTGACTAATTCCACCACCGATGGCAAGGCTGAAAACCAGCTTGTCGCTGTCGAGTTGGACACGCATAAAGAGCATTTCGACCCGGACTCGAACCACATCGGACTCAACATCAACAGCGTCAAGTCTAACATAACCACCTCCTTGACCCCACTGGGATTCCAACTGGTTGGGGCGGCTGGTACGGCCAATTTCTTCAACGTTTGGATCCAGTACGACGGAATCCAAAAGGTAATTCATTGAACTTCGGTTGTGTTTGAAACTTGTGGAAAGAAATACTAGAAAGAAAGAGAAAATTTAGAAAATTGCCCTTCCATTGTTTTGGTTTATAGAAAAAGACAATGGAAAATTTTGAAGACAGGTTCAATTTTTTCTTCATTTCCTTCTAACTTTCCTCTTCAGCATTTTTATCTTCCATTCTCTTTCTATCTCCAAGTTCTAAACACACCTTCATCTCAAACACTCATATGGTTAAGATATACAAATATAGACGTATGATAGAAAATGTGTTTTGAATCGTTTGATGCACTAGAATTCACATACTAATCGTGGGACCCACAAGCATTTGATGCTTATCCACACATCTGCAATTGAATTTGAAAGTGTTTTGAATCGTCCATGGGACGAGAATTTACACAGTACTAATGGGTACCATAATCATTTGACGCTTATCCACACATGTGCAATCGAATTTGTATCCTATCATCAATGTGTAAAACATTTACAGTCCTTACCTTCCTTCCCATCTCTTCACATTTTTTTTTAGATTCTTAGCTCGGGCGAGGCAGCTCCTCCTCGTCCTCCCCTCCTTATCGATCTCCTCTTTTCTACTTCCCCCGGCCTACCCTCCTTTTAAAAAATTTAGAGGCCGAGGTGTAGATTGAGATTTGCAAGTAAAAGAAATGTTAGTCTTTGAACTCTTTGCGACTCCAAGTAATTTTTTTCCACGTTATTGAGCAGATTTAATTCGTATTTTGATATTTATTTCGTTGACTTGAATATGAAAAGGTAATCAATGTGTACATTGCTCCACAAGTACAAAAAACGGATTCGACACCTCCCAGACCCGCTAACCCGATTCTGACATCGAATCTGGAGCTCAGAGGGGTGGTGAATCAGGATTCGTATTTCGGATTTTCTGCATCAACGGGCAACGCAACACAACTGAACTGCGTTCTCCGGTGGAATTTGACGGTGGAGCACTACTACGACGACAGACCAAAGTGGGTGAAGATTGGCCTTGCAGTGGGGATTCCGACGGTGGTGCTTGTACTGACGCTGGTGTTTCTGGTATATTACATTCGAAAGATGGTGGCTGTGAGACGAATGAGACGGCAAATATCAGGAGAGGTCATGAGGAGCATGCCCGGGCTGCCGAGGGAATACCAGTACAAAGATTTGCAGAAGGCCACAAACAATTTTGATGAGATGAGGAAGTTGGGTCAAGGTGGGTTCGGAGTGGTTTACAAAGGGATCTTGGAGAAGGGCAAATTGGAGGTGGCTGTGAAGATGTTTTCTAGAGAAAGTTTGCAGGGTCAGGATGATTTCTTGGCAGAGCTTAAAATCATCAATCGTCTCAAACACAAAAATCTTCTCCAATTACGTGGTTAGTTCTCTTTAATCCTTTCCAAATTTTGTTGGATATTTTCTTCTGATTACTTCTTGATCAGTTGTCCAAATATATATAGTATATGTTTATATATTTGTAAATTGTTTTTTCAAAATGGTGCCATCAAGAATTGATGGAAACGAGGACCCTGGAGGGCGCTCCTAGATGTGCAGCATCCGAGCCGTCGAATGTGTTTTCAACGGTCTTGATTTCATTTTGGCACTTTATAGATCCGAGTCACCTATTGCCCGGAAGAAATCCGAGCCATTGATTGCCTAGATCAATAATAATAAATTCAAACAATTTTTCATTGCCCTGCGAAATTTTATGAATTTTTTTTCATACACGATACCTACACGTGTATTTTAGTTACCGACGAAGAAAATAATAAATTTACATACTTGTTAACCTATTGAGCCAAAGTTATCTACAGATGTAGTGTATGATACTTAGAGCACAAAAAATCCTCACTCCGCCATAGCTGAAGTATGAACAGATGAGTAAGATTGAGTGAAATATGTTGCAGATAACCTTATAGCAGCTCTCTTGTAGATACAAATATAGTTATGTCATAAAAACTTCTCTACCTCTATCACAGGATGGTGTCACAAGCATGAGAATCAGTTGATGCTCGTTTACGACTACATGCCCAATGGCAGCCTCGACAGACACCTCTTCAATAACGATGCCAATAGCAAACCGTTGAGCTGGGATTTCCGCAACAAGATCATTGTGGGGGTTGCCTCTGCCCTGCACTACCTCCACAACCTTTTCGATGAGAGGGTGATCCACCGCGACCTCAAAGCCAGCAACATCATGCTCGATTCCCACTTCAATGCCAAGCTAGGGGACTTTGGCCTGGCACGGGCCCTCGACAACGAAAGAACCTCATACGCAGAAGCCTCGGGCTTTGCTGGAACAAGAGGGTACATTGCACCTGAATACATGCACACGGGTAAGGCCACCGAGCAGTCTGATGTGTATGCTTTCGGTGCAGTCCTATTGGAAGTGGTTTGTGGGCGTAAGCCCCTGACACAAATTGAAGATCACCAGTTCTTAGTGGATTGGGTCTGGGAGTTGCATCACGAAGGTCGGTTACTTGAGGCGGTAGACAGTAGGCTTGGGGAGGACTATCAAGTGGAGGAAGCCGAAAGAGTTTTGCTGCTCGGCTTGGCCTGTTCACATCCGGCAGCTAGCGAAAGGCCCAAAACTCCGGAAATTGTTCAGATCCTAGCGAGATCAATGCCTGTGCCCCATGTACCATCGCCGAGGCCGCCTTTTGTGTGGGCTTTCAACACTCCGGCCACCACCAACACGACGTCCTTTATGACCTCAACTTATGAATCAACTGGTACAGTACCAATGGGCATGAACTCAGAAATCCAACACCAAGACAGTGACAGCTTCAGTAATGTGTAAATGTTCATTTTTCTGGTCTTTCTACCAGCCAGTTGTTTATGTTAGAGTAAGAAATCAGAAGATTTCCCTTTCTGATATTTCATTTAGCAAATGATTCCATAATATTTGTCTTGTATAGTTGTTGACGTTGTCTCACAAGTGTGATTTCAGATGACACTTTCAAAGGAAACGTGCTATATTTGAATTAAAGCTTGTATATATATCACCAAAATAATTCAATGATTTCTTTCATCTCTTTTGTGGCTTTCTACGCGGTGGGGTGGATACAATTAATCTTGACCTATATTGAATCCACATGTGCACATGTTACATATGTGAATGGGTGTGCCAGGGACCACGACCAAGTTTGGTTTGAGCTTGGAAAGACTGACTACTGAACATACAAATTATACGCAATATCTAGGTGAAATTTACATTTGTTTTTGCCTTAGCAAAGAAGAGGACTTACAAAATCTTCTCAATAGGTGAATTGATTTGTGAGCATCGGAGCATGTAAAGCCCTATGTCATGGGTAAGCGACATTCTAATTTTTGGGAGGCAAATCTATGTAGAGTAGCGGTATGCCTATGCACAAAAAGAAAATTGGGTGAAAGCAAGATATATATTGCATTTTTGTGAAGGAAAAACCGTTTAACTTAACATAGTTTATCAAAGTTATACTCCCTTCGTCCCTTTTATAGTGTATACATTTTCATTTTGGGCTGTCTTTTAATAAGTGTGTGTTTTGAAAAGTTAGTGGGTACATTTCTTATTTTGCCCTTGAAAAAATATATTTCTTTTTAAAAAGTTAGTGGGTATTGTTATATTAATAAGTGTCAGTAATGGAAAGTAGATGATACTCTTAAAAAGGGACGGGGGAGTACCATATATCAGATGTTATTTCACTAGTGGTTTGAAAATGTTACGTCATTTTTGTAAATGTTTTTCCATTAATTAATTAATATTATAGAGGGACACGGACAAAAAGGATATATTGAAGCAGCTCCCATCAATGTATGGTAAGTTGAGGGCTTAGAGATGTTCTTAATGTTAGTACTTCAAATAAAAACTAAATGCAAGATTATAATTTAAGAGTGAAAGGAAGAGAGAAATCGAACGCAAAGATTTATCATGCTTCAGTCTGTAATTTTATGTTGTAGTCCACTTATCAAGTGTCCAACTCAGAATTTATTGCACAATGGTCATTAGTTACAATGAGCGATCCATCTCCAATCACTGCAACTATTTTTTACTTCAGTGTCAGTCACATCTAACTTAACTAGTTTTGACTCCGGTGCTAATAACATTTAACCCAAATGATCTCTCTTCAAAACCCACTCACAAAAGAGTGTTACGAATTTCCTCAAGAAGAAGAGTATACAATCCCTTTTACAATAAAAATTGAAATAAGAACTCTAACACAAGTGTCTATATAAAAATCCACGTAATCTTTTTTTGTGCCATTATTCAAACTTTAGTCATACGTACTTTTGAACAGCTAGTTTTCACAATAATTGTTTGCGGGTGTTGTGAATAAAATTTTGGATTCTTTTTGACCGGCAAAAAAACCACATCGTCGTCATACGGTGGAATATATTTTTAAACGATACGCCTTTTTCGCGTAACGACTTTATGATGTGGAGCTAGACGACTCGAGATGGCGGTCTCCTGTTCCCCTGCCCCCTACCGTTGGAGAGGATCGTGAGGCAGTTTCTCGTTTTGACTAAAAGTGCTGTGTGGTCTGCCGGAGTACCGCTATGCCAATTTCTTTGTATTGGGCTTTACAAAGTCAGGGAGTGTGCCACTAACCTTATTTTTTCGATTTTTTGACTTTTTTATGTGAGAGCTTGTAATATGCATTGACTTTTTGTGATTTTTTAAGTAATGTATTGTGAGGGGATGTCCTGTCTCGAAAAACGCAATAAACTGGCGTTTGACTTTTGACTTTTTGAGTTAGTGAAATATGTTCTCAATGGTTCTGCGCTTACGGTATTAAAATGCGGTACCGTTATGCCCATTTCTTTTGATTGGGCTTTGCAAAGTCCATGGTTCTACGATTATGGTATTGGAACGCCGTACCGTTATGCCAATTTCTTTGGATTGGGCATTACAAGTCAATGGTTATACGATCACGGTAGAAACCTCTGGAATATAATACTGTGCGTCCAATTACAAAAAAGTATCGTGCCATGTGTGATGTCTTTAACTTTATTTTTACGACGAAACTTGCATACTCTATACAGTACCGGCTCATTAATTTTGGAGGCCTAAAATTGATTCATTAGATGAGGCCCACCATGTATCTTGCACAATAAATTTTCAACACATATCTTCAGAGAAAAATCATTACAAAATATTTATAATTACACAATTTTAAACATATAGTCATTAAAAAATAAACAACCATTATAATATATAGAAGACCTACATGTTTAAGGATCCTTTTTTATTTACATTTTTGGGGGGTCCGAAACGATAACTTCATTGACTTATACCATAACCCGGCCCTGACTCTACGACTACCTCACAACTGTTTAATATGCACCCCAAATTTGTGCAGTGCTCGAATTCCCTCTTTTATTAACGAACTCCTTGTCATTTCTGACTTCTTTCCAAAAATAAAACTTAGTCAAATAGAGATAGAACATGCAGTGGGACCCATCATTTGGGAAAGGTTTGTGTTGAATTATCTCACAAATCTGCACATGAATATTAAAATAGATCTCAAATGTCAAACAAATCTCTTACTCCTATTCTAGTAAATGTCAAATTCCAATGGTGGAATCAAAACAAGAAATTGAATCTGACCAAGATTCTTCATCATGTTGATGCTAGGAAAGTGCCATTAAATCTCCCTTGAAGACAAGAACGGGGTCAGTTAGCCGTACAGTTTAGAATGAAATTAGGCTTAATTAGAGTGCCTAGGCTCTTTACCTATCTGGTTGTATTTATTGGCATCCAATGGGGACGTATTGGGTTAGAGCTTTTTCAAGCATTCCCAGAGTAAGAACGAAGCAAATTCATCTCTGTTAGAGCAGTGTGCGGTATCGCTTCAGAGAGAATACCATATGGGTCTATGGAAAGGTTTCGAATTTCCTTCAATTGTTAACTTACTAATTAACTCTCTCTAACCCTACTCATGTACACCGTCTAACCAAAATAAAAAAGAGTCTCTTAACAAAGGGGAGATTACTTAGGGTACGTGAGTTTCTGCTACGGTATTTTTAATATTTTTGGACTACAAATTATTATATCGGTTAATGCACATGAGGATAATTACTTGTGGGAGAATACCGAAAATACCATAATGAAAACTCACCCTCAGTGTTCCTCAAGATAATCCACAAGTCCTCTCCTCCATACATTAGCATGATCATATCCTGCTATCAAACAGGCCGAAACAGTCATACATGTGATTTGGCAAAAATTATAATCTTGTTGCTATACAATTAAGACAAATAGAGAAAGCTATCACAGTTCCATTCTCTTGTTGCAACTTCTTCACGAGTCATTCAATTTCTAGCTAGAATCAATCCTAGAACATGCAACCAACCACTTGAACTAGCCATGTAAACTAGTCGCTACATGATCAAATCTCGTATATTAAGATTTTGTCCAATCAAACCTAATATGCAAACAAAAAACCATTCTTAATTTTTTACCATTGACTTTCTTAACCTATGCATATAATATTTCATTTAGCTAAAGGATTCTCTCGGCTACTGTCCGAAGATTTCACTAATAAATTTTTTTGTCGATCAAAAAAAAAAAAAAAAAAAAAGTCTCAAATAGTTGTTGGAACCTATGAAGCACGGATACTCTATTTTGGCCTTCGTATCACGTATCGTATCCGTATCGGTTACCGATACTCTCCGGATACGTATCCGTAATGTTTTTTAAAGTATCCAGAATTTAAATTTATTTTTTTGGTATTCGGATACGTTTTGGATAGCTAGGATACATCTTGGACGCGCAGGGTAAATGTGTTATTACTTGAAATATGTGGGTTAAAAATGTAATTAGGGCTTTATGTGTTTTCCCCCAAATCGATCCACATAGCTTCTGCTCTCCCCCTCATCTCTCTCCTCCTTCATCTCACGTTGTGTATATGTATATATAATGGTGAACTTTTGTAATGGAATTTTAGGAATTAAAAATTAAATATATATAATATATTTAATTTTGTATTTTTACATTCAACGTATCCCCCAACGTATCGTATCCGACTTTTTAGAAAAATCACGTATCTACGTATCCGTATCTCATATCCGTGCTTCGGAACTATAGGATCACATATGTCGATCCCATTGAAAACTCTTACACGATGAGAAGGGGCTCGGAGGAGGCCCTGAAAGACTACGTCGCCCGATACTGGGAGACATACAGCCTGGTTGAGGACTGTGACCAGAAGATCGCCGCCACCTCTTTCAAGATCGGGCTGGATGACGCGTCCGAGCTCTTCAAAGAGCTCATGCTCCGCCCGCCGAGAGACATGAGGGATTTAATGGTCACCGTGGAAAAATTCAGAGACTACGAGGAAGTCCTCCTCAGTAGATCTTCAAAAGCCTCAGGAGCCAAGAGCTCCCCGAAGGAAGCTAAAAAGCAGGTGAACAGCATAAAAAGGGGATACCAAGGGAGCAATAGTGGCGGTGGCAGGGGATATAATGGCGGCAACGGAGGGTACGGTGGTGGAGGCTACCGAGACAGCAATAACAACAATGGAGGAGGATGGATCTGCAAATCATCAAAAAAAAAAAAACAAAAAAACATTCAAATTTAGCAATAAATAAGATTTTATCATTGACATAAAGTCAAAACAACAACAAAAAAATTTACGGAACTCAAATAGAATTAGACATATTCATTCTTCAAAAAACAAAAAAATGATTTGCAAAATTCAAATTCATAACAGATTGTATAGTGGAATGGCAAATGAGCGAATTTCATGTACGCCTACTTTATTTATCATGGCTCCAATATATTGGTGCCATTTTGGCAGTGTCAGAACTCTCTCCTTACTTTCTTTGCTATAATATATATTGTAGATTGTACCAATTTTCATATCTATTCATGATACTGAAATATTGTTTTCTATTAAATAATGAAAAGATAATCGAGGTTTACATTGCTCAACAAGCAAACAAAACGGATCCAACGCCTTCCAGACCCGATAACCCGATCCTGAAGTCGAGTTTGGATCTCAGAGGGGTTATAAATCAGTACTCTTATTTTGGGTTTTCCGCATCAACAAGCAATGTAACCGAACTCAACTGCGTGTTGAGATGGAATTTGACAATAGAGCACTATTGCCACGAAAAACAAAATTGGGGGGAGATCATTGGCCTCGCCGTTGGTATTCCAGTGGTGCTTGTAACATTGGTGGCTTTTGTGCATTACTGCAGAAAGTGGATGTCATCACAACGGTTGAATCGGCAAATAACAGGAGAGATGAAAACCATGCCCGGCATGCCAAGGGAGTACGAGTTCAAAGATTTGCAGAAGGCTACAAACAATTTCAATGAGAAGATGAAGCTGGGAGAAGGTGGGTTTGGAGTAGTGTACAAAGGGTATTTGGCAAATGAGAATTTGGAGGTGGCTGTGAAGATGTTTTCTAGAGAGAAACTGAAGGGTCAGGAGGATTTCTTGAAAGAACTCATTATCAATCGTCTCAAGCACAACAATCTAGTCCAATTACGTGGTTAGTCCTGTTGAATCTTTAATTGTTCCAATTTCTTTCTTTTCATCTGCAAAGCTTCAATCAAAGATGTTTTTGAGAACCGTATACTTATAGCATGCAATTGTCTCTTGTACATACAGTTATGTTGTAAAAACATCTCTGTTTCCATCACAGGATGGTGTCACAAGCATGAGGATAAGTTGATGCTCGTTTTCGACTACATGCCCAATGGCAGCCTCGACAAACATCTCTTCAGCAGCGATGGCGACAGCCAGCCGTTGAGTTGGTATCGCCGCAACAAGATCATCTCCGGGGTAGCCTCCACCCTCCACTACCTCCACAATGATCACTATGACAGGGTGATCCATCGCGACCTCAAGGCCAGCAATGTCATGCTCGACACTGAATTGAACGCCAAGCTAGGGGACTTCGGCCTTGCAACGGGCCTTGGCAAATGAAAAAAACTCGTACGTAACAACCGAAGGCTTTTGTGGAACAACAGGGTACATTGCTCCTGAATACTCACTCACAGGCAAGGCTACTCAGCAATCTGATGTGTATGCTTTTGGTGCTGTTTTGTTGGAAGTGGTTTGTGGGAAAAGGCCCTGGACCCAAATTAATGGGTACCTAGTAGATTGGGTCTGGGCCTTGCATCGCGAATGCCAGTTACTTAGGGCTGTGGACAATAGGCTCGGGGGAGACTATAAAGTGGAGGAAGCTGAAAGAGTTTTGCTTCTGGGCCTGGCCTGTTCGCATCCAATCCTTTTCATTTTTTGTTTTATGTACTTACTCTGGTTTGTTTATTGAGAGGGAGAAGAATGGGGCTTGTGTACATATGGTGGGTACTGGGTAGTGTTGTACAAAATTAACCTTTCTTGTACTATTTAAGTTCCTAGGTAAAAGGTTTCCTGTAACAGTTAAAGATGAATTGTTTATACAAATAGTTGTTAAACGTCCATCACCTTTGTAAAAGGTACTCCTCGGCTTTCACGAGGGAGGTCAAGCGTTTGAGTCACTACAGGGTGTAGTGAGCTTGCTTATTATGGATCCGGAATCCACTGATGTGTATAATATTTGAAAGAAAAAAAGGTACTCCGTAAAAAGCCAAGATATTATTGATTTTCATTTTAGCTCTCTTTCTCGTCATAAATACAAAATTAAAAAACAATCAGAAAGGGATCAGCAAAAGGCTAGAATATTTACAGACTGATGTTAAATATGTCAAGCACAAATATGATTATGGATAGAGCAAAATTAATGAAATAGCAGATCACAACAATAATACACGAAAATTACCATGTCAACATAAAGATGCTTTCAATACAACATAAAGCCCTAGTTGCAAAAATTAACCTCGTACCTGGCAAATGGTAATCTAGTGTTTAGACAACTTGCAATTTCCCAGTTTGCAGCAATGGCTTTCAATTCCAAATCACAGTGGGTGATGGGGAAACGGACTTATGCTTCAGTATAGGGAGGGAGAGAGAGAGATTGCGCGAAATTGAGAGAGCCCAACCTTTGAGTCCAATTATTTTCAGACCACGGACCGTGCAGTCTGGGTGTATGGGCTCGATACGAAGTTTTTCTATTTTTTCAGAATTTTTCAATTGATTGCATTTTAGCCCTTTTCTTTTCTAACCGCATTTTTTAGAGCCCGTTTCGGGGAGAAATTTTTGTGTGCCGCCACATAGTATTTGTTGCTGCATCCGAGCGGTTCAAACATATTTTGGACGGTCCAGATTTAAGGGTGGTATTTTTGTAAATTTGCCCACAAATTTGGGCCGTCCAAAACATGTTTGGACGGCTCGAATGCGGCAACGGGTACTATGTGGTGGTATGTTTGGACGGCTCGAATGTGGCAACGGGTATTACGTGGTGGTACTAATTCGGTACCCAAAAATTTTCTCCTGTTTGGGAGCCTAATTATGAATTGAATTTTACATTTTGACGGCCAAGAAATATCTATTGTAAAAGCAGGTCTAACTATCTCTTTTATTCGTAGGAAAACCCAAAATGCAAAAACAGCCGTAATACAAAATCGAAATAAAATTGTCATTTTCAAATCATGATCGCAAGTGAAGTGGTGTACAGTTTTCCTAGATACTGCACAACGGTAAGACTCAAAAATGAGGAGAAGCTCTTCGGATTGGACTCATAACAAGCGGGCATCATGGTCAATTGCCAACATTTTTTGGACAGTGCAGTGGGCCGAATAATCTAAACCCTAACAAGGTCAGATGGTTGCAATGCCCAGGTTGAACAAGGGCCCTTAGTGGGCTCCTCCATGCACCAGGCCGAACGAAGCGGTTCACACCCAAGCAGCCCAACCCAAAGGATCGATTGACCTGTATCATTCTGTCGTACAATAACATAACAAGTGTAACCCATAATAGGTGTGATGCCAAATCAATATCTATAGCCTAGAATATTACTAGAATATTATTGGGTCTATAAGGTATTGAAAAAACATAACTCACAACCTTTGGTCCATTAATTAACCATTAGCATATTCTTTTTACATCGTTACCTAAGGCGCCATATTTTCACATTCTATATGACATTAAATAATAACATTACTCAGAATAATAGTATAAAAGAATGCAAAATAAAGTGTCAAACAATTTGTTAAAGTAAATAAATAATTAGTTTTTAAAGCATAATTCTAACAGGAAGACCGAGGCTCGTATCGTTGACCTTGTGATTGGACCTTTTTGTTGGAGAAAATTAAGGGTTAAGATAAATTTGGAAACAAGGGTTTATAGCCTAGCAGTTATCTTCTGATTCTTTTACAAGCGAGACTAGGGGTCGAAACTCGGTGGAAGCATTTGGGATTTATTGCTATAGATAACTTCTGAATCCCTCTTGACTAACTCACTAACTAACCCCCACTGTATATCAAATCACAAAATAAAAAGAAAAAAAGCTTGGAATAAAATATAATCTTTTCTAAACTTCTTGGAGATGCTCCTACCATATAATAGTATTTCCTTTATTTTCATCTGCGGGAATTTGGAATGGCATTTCCCAAAAACTAGGGGGAAATTTCGAAGAAATTGAGATAGGGAGCAGACCTTTAGGCTTTAGAGCAAGCCCAACAAACTCACTAAATTGGCTCTCATCCCTATTTTAGGGAGCCAAACCCCAAAGTTAGGCTCCAAGAGACTCCCTAAACCCCTCCCTAAAATACAAAAATGAATAGTACCTCCCTAAAATCCCCCCATTTAGGAAGGCACTATTCACTCCCTACCCATTTTTTTATTCTTTCTCTCTCTCCTCCCCTCTCTAACAGACTGTTTTTCTTTTCTTTTTTTATTCTCTCTCTTACTTTTCCCTCATATATTATATTTTATTAAAAATAGGGAGGGTAATCGGGAGTGTTGTTGGAGTATTGATAGAAAAAATGTCAAGTTATAATAGATATATGCATTGTACACTGCCTAATTTACCAACTCATTGTTGGGTTGCTCTTAGGCCACCTATTCAAATTTCAAACCTGCACGCAGCAGAAATTTTTAGTAGTGCTGCAGTAGAACCTCAACCAATCCCCTCCCCTCTCCCGAATAAATTTTTTAATGCCTCTGCCCTCTTGGACACTGCCACCGCATCAAAGTCGGATATATATTACATATCCCCCTCTCCCTCTCCTTCATCAAATCTCCATTTCCACATTACCCAAACCCAAAGCCAAACCCAATCAACGCACTAGAAATTAATCGAATGGGACTGGTGGCGAACATAAGCAATGCCGTCCTCCTCCTCCTCCTCCTCCTCCTCCTCTCATTACTCGTGGCAGCACCGCCGGCCTCTGCCAAACTCAACTTTACCGCCATCACGTACCATAACTACAGCGACACCTCCAGATTGCAGTTTGACTCTAATTCGACGGTGGGCGGCAGCGGCCTCGAAGGTCTCCAAGTCACGATTTCACCAGGCACCAACCTATCTGGTCGAGTTTTATACAAATTCCCTTTCCAACTATGGAGAGGCAAAAACGACACTTACTCTGACCGGGTAGCATCGTTTAACACCTCGTTTCTCGTGTACCTCAACCAACTGGATAATTTTACACCCCTGGCGAAGGCCTGGCGTTTGTGGTTGCGCCAGACCTCAACATCCCGCTGCAAAGCTTCGGCGAGTACTTGGGTCTGACTAATTCCACCACTGACGGCGATAAATCGAACCAGATTATCGCGGTGGAGCTCGACACGTTTAAAGAAGACTTCGACCCGGATTCCAACCATGTTGGACTTAATATAAACTCCGTCAGATCTAGCAAGACCACCTCGTTGACTCCACTCGGGTTTCAACTTGTTGGGCCGAACGGAACGGCGAATTTCTTCAACGTTTGGGTCCAATACGACGGAATCAAAAAGGTAATTAATGGATTAAACTTTATTGCTAGCGCTGCTATATAAGCGGATGAAGGGTTCCTAGCAGTGTATTTTCGTAGTGGATGGCCAAGTGCCCTGCACCACACCAAATGGTGCTGTCCACCATGTGCCTGGCAGGAACTCCTCTTCCGCTATAAGCACAAATGTTTGGATGTTGACGTATAGAACCGTGAGATGCACGTGAGCAGCTTCCCTCCGTCCCATTTTAATAGTTCAGTTCGATCTTCAATATAATTTTTTAATTGTTAATTTTTTCAATCTAATCATATTTTTAAAGATTTTAAATTTTTTTGTATAATAGAACTAATTGAGATCAATCATATGAGATTCATATTGCACATAAAATTCGTCGTAAATTGAAAGATATTAACAATTTAAAAACTACATTAGAGACCGAATTTGACTATCAAAATGGGACGGAGAGAGTATTTTCTTTGCCACCTTCTATTATTATCCTTCTCCATTCCTGGCCTCTACTCATTATACGAAAAGAGTAACAATAGAAGAGAATTGAATACTTTTAGTTAGCAGGAGGAGGCTCTCTTTTCTCTCTCTCTCCGGCCCCTTTTTTTTTTTTTCCTTACGCTTTCTTATTCTCCCTCCGCCTTCCCATTCTCCTCTTAGAGGATCGAAAGGTTGAAGAATTATGGTTTATTTTTCCTAATTTTTTTACTCTACGGAATTCACGAGAGAATAGTTAGCGTACTATTCCAAACGAGATAGGTTCTCAAACTCACGAGAGTTCTTGAATCCACAAGAAGAAAAAGAGAAAATCTCGAAGTTGTATTGATTGATTAAAAGCTTCTGAAATAAAGAGATCACATGTCCTTTTATAGGGAAACCCTAGAAAACCCTAACAGAAATTAGTAAAAATAAAAAATATATGGAGGGAGTATTAAAAAGGGAGGGAGGGGAGTATTTTTTTTTTCTCTTTTACATTTTTCTATCTAAATAAACACACCTAGTAAAGTGAAGTAAATAAAAATATTTTCATTTTCCTTGCTCTGTTTGTTAGAAGGATATGTATATGGGGGGGAAGTGAGACATAATAAGAGGGGGATACAGAGGTGGATGTTGTTAGAGGGGTATTATTTTAGAAGGGGAGATTAAAAATTACATAGTTTGTTTAATTTTGGATGGAGGAGGATATGAGGGGTGGATAATGTCCAATGTTGTAAATTTCGTAGTTTACCCTCAACTCATAAATCTGAGTTATTTTTTTATTTTCTTTCTGCATAAATCTAATTTATTTCAACTGCTATCTTCATAAATCTAAATTATTTCAACTGCTATCAATTTCTCTTCAAAAAAATATCCCAAGTGTATCAATTTCTGAGATCTCTCTCTCTCAAAGAAAGTTGTTTGCTCCATCCCTTCTTCCGTCTTCTCGCCATCCCAAACCAAAGCAAGATACTTCAGTAAAAACCTATCTCTCACTATTGTGTCATTCAGTGCTGTGTACCAATCACCAAATCGCTAAATCCCGAAATCCTCGCCGTTGTGTACCAATCACCAGATCGCCATGTTCGAGTTCGTCGCCATGGGTTGATATTAACTTTCAGATCTGAGCAGAAAAAGGGACAGTCTGGCCATGGGTTCTCAGACCCAACTCCGGCCATGGGTTCTCAGACCCAACTCCGGCCATGGGTTAAACGTTGTTACCACAATCGTCGTTGTTGAGGAGATCGCCGTTCTAGTCTTCCATGTCAATCTCCTCTCTTCTGCTCTCTTTCTCTCCTCTCGGTAAGGACAGAGGCTTGTGGGCCCTAAAGGGGTTTTTGGTAATGTGGATCTCGGGTTTAATTTAGACAGGGGTGGGGGTGTCTAAGGGGGTGTTTGGGAGCCAACTTTTCAACTTTTTATTTTCAATTTTTTGGCTTTTTAGCTTTTTGGATTATGGTCAGAATGTGTTTTGAATTTGGGAGGAGTGTTCGGGAGAAATGTGCAGAATGCATTTTGCAATAGTAGTAGTGTTTGAGAGAATAATGAGGAGAATGAGTTAAGCATGATTGTTTACCATTTTGCCCTTATTTATTTATTATGGTATTGAAAATACGTACAAATATTGTTTTAGTAACTTTTTTAAAGTCATTGGAAAATATTTTTGTAAACGTGTCCCGTCTAATTTTATTATTTATTTTGTTGAAAAATAATTTTTGTTCTTTTTTTTTTTTGGTAACTGAAAAATCTCCCGTACTTAACAAAAGCAATGTAAAATGGAAATAATTGCCCTAAAATAAAAATAAAAAATTTGGTCAGTTGGTCTAGCAATTTTTTCTACTTCGTCACCAATCCTTCTTTGACTGTTGGATCACAAAACCAAATGCCCACCGTCAGATATTGAGGAGAATGGTCTAGAACATATAGAAACTAGAAAGCACGTGGTCATCTATTGGACATCTGCTCCTTTCCCCCACCTGGTAGATCACTAGATCATTTGCTCCTTCTTCCCCCCATCTCTCTCTCTCTCTCACTTTCACATATCAGAGTTTTCGTCTCTATTCCGAAACAGCAACGCAACCAATTGAAGGGAAAATGGGATCCCAGAAAATAGCGTAATCAAAAGGGGTAGAAATGGAAAAGAATTGAAGGGAAAATAACAAGGAGAAAACGAGAATGAGAAAAGGAGGTGAGGACCAGATTTTGACTTCTGGCTTGGAACTTGAAAAATGGTGAAGCCATTTTCAGAGAATGAATTCTCTCTCCAGGCGGCCAAACAAGCAAAACGTGAAAACGGGAATGAGAAAAGCCAAAAATCTGGCGCCCAAACACCCCTCAAATTTAATATCCTTGCAGGGGTATATGTATCCAAGGAAAATTTTATCCGGGACACCAAAACCAACCAAACACATGATATGGCTGACCCGGATATTTATATCCCGCCCAAACCTATATCCCACCCTCATCTCCTTCAAACAAACAGGGCCTTATTCTTACATTTTATGAAAGAAATTTAATGGAAACATACAAGTTGTAGTTTAATTGCGCAGAAACTAGTGTGGCACAAGATTCCTGAAAAAATTTATTTGTTTTTTGCGTGGACATATTTTGAGAGAAAGTTAGAGATGTAGGTCTTACAAATTTTCAACTAGCATGAACATAGCAAAAACGCTGAAAGTTTATTATCTCTTGGTTCTCCCACAAACGAGATCAGGGTTCGAGACTCGGCAGAGGCATTTGACGTTTAGGGCTATGGATAGCTTTTAGACCCCATTTGGACTAACTGACTAACTTCCCCGCTAATCCTCAACTGATGTATATGAATGAGAAAAAAAAAAGAAAAAGGATACTTACTTTATTTTAAGGGACCGGATGAGCGATCCAAAACATCTGGTTGTGGATCCAACATGCATCTAGCAATGTATACTAAAATAATGTAATCGACACTTGATTCAATAAATAAATAAAAAATAAACAAAGGTATTTGAATAAATTACAGTTGAATAAAGAGTTTGATAGAATGTGTATCTAAAAAGTAACGTACCTAGCTAAAATAAATAAATGACTTATCAACTACCTATTTTGGCCCAAAATTTAGAAAGACGCTTGCCCATGCTCTCACACATTTTTGTGTTATTCTTTTACCCTAGTTTTCCAGAAGTTTGGAGGAGAACCATTAGAGAGTATCCATCGGGACTGTCTAGAAGATTCTTGGTGCAACGTCGGCACAGCCGAGGCCCTGCTTTATCATACTAAAATTTTCTTTTATCCACCAAAACATAAACAGGTAATCGCGGTTTACATGGCTCAACAAACATACAGAACAGATCCGACACCTCCCAGACCTGATAACCCGATTCTGACATCGTACCTGGAGCTTAGAGGGGCAGTGAACCAAAACTCATATTTCGGGTTTTCTGCATCAACAGGCACTAATACATCACAATTGAACTGCGTTTTACGGTGGAGTACTACTACGAAAAAAGTTGGTTGAAGATTGGCCTTGTGGTGGGTATTCCTACGGTGGTGCTTGGCATATTATTTCCGAAGGAGCATGTCAATACGACGGTTGGATGAGCAAATGTTGGGAAAGGTGATGAACATGCCTGGTATGCCGAAGGAGTATGAATACAAAGATTTGCAGAAGGCTACAAACAATTTCGATGCGACGATGAAGTTGGGACAAGGTGGGTTTGGAGTTGTTTACAAAGGGATCTTGGAGAAGGAGAATTTGGAGGTGGCTGTGAAGATGTTTTCTAGAGAGAATTTGAAGGGTCAGGATGATTTCTTTCAAGAGCTTACAATGATCAATCAACTCAGGCACAAATATCTTGTCCCACTACAAGGTTAGTCTCCTACATACTACATTTTTCTTAGTTTTTCATTGTAATTCGAGTAGAAAAGTATAAACATGTGTATTGAAGTTGGAAAAAAAAATCATATTTTGGTTAGGACTATATTTCGGCTGTAACATTGGACTTTGTTTTCATTTGGAAGCAACGCTCTTGTTTTTTGCTTTGAAATGTATTAATTTGAAAATTCTGTTGGCGAGTCGAACTATTCAAAATTATTTTATGCTCAAGTCCAAGCGACTAAAGCGCACATCGACTACTCCGTGGGCCCAATCAAGCAGTCCATTTATGCGGCACTTAGAGCAAAACTTCATATGTACTAGCCACAAGGGACTTGATAGCATCCCAGCTTTCACTCCACATAAGAAAAATAAAACGTATTATTTCAGTCGGTTGCTAGAAGATGGGTTCTGCTGCTAAAACATAAATCCAGTACTTTTCTTTGGCAACATGAAAAGGAAGCTACATTGAAAAACCGTTCACTTCTACTTTAGAAAAAGGTTAAACTATAAACAGAACGAATAAAAACATCTCTCTCTGTCACAGGATGGTGTCACAAGCAAGGGAAACTATTGCTGGTTTACGACTACATGCCCAACTTGAGCCTCGACAAACACCTCTTCAGTAGCGATGCCAACAGCATGCCGTTGAGCTGGAATCTCCGCTGCAATATCCTATCCGGGGTAGCCTCCGCCCTCCATTACCTCCACACCGAGTACCAAAAGAGGGTGCTCCACCGCGACCTAAAGGCCAGTAACATCATGCTTGACGCTAAGTTCAACGCCAAGCTAGGAGACTTTGGCCTTGCACGGGCCCTAGACAACGAAAAAACCTCTTACGTGGAAGCCGAGGGCGTTCCCGGAACAAGGGGGTACATTGCCCCTGAATGCTTGCAGACAGGCAAGGCCACTGAGCAGTCTGATGTATATGCATTTGGTGCAGTTCTCTTGGAAGTGGTTTGTGGGCGTAGGCCTGGTTCCCAAGTTGGCGGGTACCCATTCTTAGTAGATTGGGTCTGGTCCTTGCATCGCGAAGGCCAGTTACTTGAGGCGGTGGACCATAGGCTCAGGGTAGACAATGTTGCGGATGAGGCCCGAAGACTCTTGCTTCTGGGCCTGGCCTGTTCGCATCCGATAGCAAGTGAACGGCCCAGAACTCAGGAAATTGTTCAGATGATATCGGGCTCACTGCCTGTGCCCCATGTGCCACCGTTCAAGCCGCCTTTCGTGTGGGCGTCCGTTCCGATTTGGGAGGAAGACATCAGTCTGGCCACTACGCCAACATGACATCTTTTACAACCTCGCATTATGTGTCAGGTGTGACACCACTAGCCATAAACCCAGAAATCCAATACTCGTAAAGCGACAGCTACTTTTACATCATTCAAGTTCTCATTTTTTTCTTTTCTTTCCTACCAGCTGGTTGCTAATGTTGGAGTAAGAAATTAGAAGATTTCCATTCTTTTCTTCTTTGGGTTTATGTATGTATACTAATTTGTTTATTGAGAGGAGAGAGAGAATGAGGAAATTGCCTGTTTACATTTGGTGGGTGCTGTTATATAAAATTACCTTAATTTTCTTGTACTCATGTTTCATTGTAAAACTTTAGATGGAGGGATTTCATAAGAAAAGAAAAGATAGAGTTATGGTTTCTAGCCAAATTTCTAATCTGGATTGAGTATTTTGATTAGAAATTTAAAGAAAATTACAAAAGTGAAAAAAATTTATTGGTTTTTCCTCCTTCCCACTGAATCTCACCGGAAATGGGGAGATTGGATGATAAAGAATTCTCCTTATAGTGAATTTCAAAACATCAAATACAAATCGATTTTTTGATAGGCACCATAGGGTATATTTGACCTAATATTCGGTTGTGTTATACTCCCTCCGTCCGGATTTGTTTGGCCAATATTGAGTTTCCAATTTATTAAGGAAAACCATTTTTGATCCATTGATTTGAAAATTTACATAAACTTCCGATCCATTGATTTAGAAATTGGAAAGTCAACTAGGGACAAATATAAGTCAAAAATGGGACAAACAAATTGGAATGGAGGGAGTGTATGTTGAAGAACTATTTCATTGAAAATTTGAAACTCAATTACTAGGGTTACCAAGGGAAATTATGGGTGAATTTGAATTTAAAGACTCACATGTAATGGTTTTTAGTTCAGGATCAAAACTAAGGATTTAAGAAAAAATGACCTCTTGGAGATTGTCCCCCAGAAAATTTGTCAGAGCGGATCAAAGTACGTAACCCTCAATGGAGTAAGAGGGAGATCGCTCTCTGCTCATTGGAGTGGGTGCGGTGAATCCTAATTTAAACTGATAAGGTATCGTTGTAAGGTTGTGTGTAACTTCATTACTGCACTAATGAATTTCTTATCATTTCTTGGGGGGAAAAAATAAAAAACTTATGATCACTACAGATAGAACGTGCAGTCGGTCCCATCATCTGGGAGAGGTTTGTGTGGAATTCTATCTCAAATCTGCACAGCAGCACATTTATCTCTTATTTTTCAAAATGTCAAATGAAAATGCTAATGGTGGAATCAAAACAAAATTTTGAATTGTCAGACCAAATTCTTCATCAAGTTGTTGCTATGAAAAGTGCCAATAATTTTCCGTCAAGACAAGAACTGGTCAGTTAGCCGTTCACTCATGGTTAATAAAAAAAAAATTTATTAAAAAGATCACTGAATAGTTTTTCCTTGAGAGGTTAGTATTTTCCAATTAATGGCCAATTGCAAAACAGTCATCCATGTGCTACCGTGGGGATAAATTACACAAGAGATATGAAATTAGTATCTGTGAATAAACTAAGGACAAGTACTCATGGCATATTGGAAAACCATTAAGAATCAAGTGGCGTTCTTTTTTTTTTTTTTTTAAATAAGAGCTTGGATATGATTACAAGTTACTACATAATGTGTCTGCCTGGACAAAAGTGCTAGCGCAAGCATGAAAGTTCCTTTCAAAGACAATATATAATAAAATTTGGGAGAGCAAGAGCATAAAGCAAGGGGTTTGAGGGGTAAGAATGTCCTGGCAAGGAAATATTATAGTAATGACCTAATGAGCCCCAAGGACATGGACTCTTCCATCCTCAGCCGGAGTAGAGCGCAGGTGAGAGTCGCTGAGGGATCCCTGCTTACTCCGCCACCACCTAGTGCTAGCACTAAGACTTGGTTAGAAAAGATTTTTTGGTGTGTCACGGGTTTGGCAAGGGGCCAGCGGAAGCTTAAGAGGGAGCAGACACAGTTGGCTAGGAATCAGCGGGACTTGCTTGATAGGCAGCGTCACTTGGAGGCGCAGATTTCTGGTCAGAATCCGGGTTCTTTTCAGCCTAGACAGTGGCCGGAATTGGAGGTGAGTGATGACTTTGCGGATGCACCAGCTGAGGAGGAGCATTCAGATGCCGACATTGGAGATGAGGATTGAGCACAGAGTTGGACATGGTTGGAGTGGTGGTGTTGTCAGTTTAATTTGTTATTTCATGTGTCTTTTTGAGTTGGTGGTGTAATAACTATGATTGGGTCGGTGGTTTGTGTTTCAGTACTATATTTGTGATGTTTTTAATGAGTAAGATGTTATGGTATTCATTCGTATTA
>JAXBDA010001269.1:0-58130 GCA_036023075.1 Gaultheria prostrata
GAAACGACGTCGTTTCATTTAAGTCAAAACGGCCAAAACGACGTCGTTTTGACTAATTTTTTTTCCAGCTCGTTGGGGGCTTAAAACGGCGTCGTTTTTGGCCCGCCAAGCACCTGCTGTGCACCCCGTGCACAGCAGTATCCCCAAATCCAGATATATGCACTGTTCACAAACTTTTTTGAGGAGTTATTGTTGGGGTTGCTCTAAATAGGGGGATTTTAGGGAGGTACTATTCATTTTGTATTTTAGGGAGGGGTTTAGGGAGTCTCTTGGAGCCTAATTTTGGGGTTTGGCTCCATAAAATAGGGATGTGAGCCAATTTAGGGAGTTTGTTGGGGATTCCCTTATTTAGCTAATAAGCCAAATTAAATTAACATATTTTTTTAGTAGGAACACATGTTGGATTATTAGACAGGATACCCAATTAAATTTCTCAATTTTTTATACCTCTTGATCCAAAAAACAAGAATGGACACGGACCTATAACAAAACTTTAGAGAGATGTACACAAAGCCACTTTCTAATATTTTTTTGGATCAAATAATACTTTTTTCTTCTAATTGAAGATGATATATGCAAGTGGTTTCATGCGGTAGAGCTCTTTGATGTCTCACATTGTATTTCGGGATCGAGTCCCCCTCCCCATGTAATAGAATATGAATGAGAATGACCCAATAAAAAAGTTGATATGAGTATAAAGGTTTTCCCATTATTAACAATTTGGGATTTAGCAATTCATTGGACCAGAGAGAGAACTAACTCCACAGCCCATAACGAAGACGATGAGTCTCAATAACATGAACTGAAAAGGCCCAAAACAATAGGTGGGTTTTTTTAATCATCAAATGGGTGGGTTTGTCCTCCAGACTTATTAATTCTTCGAAAATAATTGTGCCCAGTATTTTTCACTCGTATGATTTTTACTTTAGTTTTTAGTCGTAATTTTTAAGACTAGTCATTCATCTCGATAAGAGAAATTAGAAAAGTATAAAAATACCGCAAAGAAAAATAGTAGAAAATATTTGGAGAAGTAGTAGGAGGCTTCATGTTAGCAACCATAAAATCAAGGATGGAGCCAAGGGGGACAAGTGGTGGCGGCCGCCACAAGGTTTTCAAAAAATGCAATTATTACATAGAAAATAGTTTTCTATCCCTGAATTATATAGATTTGTCATCACTAGATTTTCATGTTATTATAGTTTTCCATAGAGTGGATGAATATTAATAATGCTGTTCCAGTTCCAATGAAAACAACCGGCATTCTCCAAATCCACCAGCAATAAAGAAGATGACAGATTGATTCCTCCATTTTACCGCATAAAGAATATATTGGATCAGTGATGATTTTCCTTGCAACTAAGACAGAATTTGTAGCTATCGCTCTGTTGAAACACTTCCATACAAAAACGTTAACCTTTGGGTGTACGGGCAGATCCCATAACCGTTTCCAAATTAATGGCATCGCACCAGCAGAGCTAGTTTGGGGCTCCTGTTGTTCCCTAAGATTCAAGCTTTCCTTCTCCAAGAGGTAATATTTTAAATTTATTGACCAATTCTTGATCCGAAAATTGCACGTCTTTCCGTAATGAACTATTATTTAGGAACGGAGGGAGTATATGGAAAACCTACTTTTAAAGTCTTAAACGTAAAAATGACTTTTTAGTGATTCAGTAATCAGTATATTATGGTCTATTTTACGGTAGTTTAAGTGTCGAACAATTCTCATTATATTAAGGATATTGAGAAATTGAAACATTAGATCAAGTACCAATAATAATTTATTTGAGTTGATTTTTCGCAAAGTCATTTTAAATTAACAGTTAGAATTTTTTTTGTGTGAAACTCAAAGATCGGCCCCCACGGACCAATTTGTGCACCATAGATCAATATCCCTAGTCGGCCTTGAAAAATAATGGCCAATGCACCATCTCGCTCATTACATACATAAAATCAGTAAATGCGCTGCCCAATGCACAACAAGAAACAAGAAGAATAATGCTTGCTCTTTAATTATCAATCGTGCAGTGCCCACATAAATGAGTGTGGTTTGGGTGTGGCGGAGAGATGTGTCAGTAGCATTATCTGAAAAGAACTCGCTTGGCTATCCCTCCAAAACAATTTGCCATGTCATCCTCATACTAAGGGCCTGTTTGGCTGGGGGATTTGCGAAGCGGCCGGATTACAAATCCAGGGCCCACCTCAAATCCGGTCTTTGGGTAAAATTTTCCTCCCCGGACTAATTTACTGTTGGGACTACAAATCCACCCGCGGGTGGATTTGTGAAGCCCTCCTCTACCCCTGTCGTTAGCATATCCGGCCGCCTTGGGTCAATTTTGCCCCTCCAAATCCACCCCCTTTTCCGTTGTTACCCTCCAAATCAATCACAAGCAAAACATTTTCAGATCAACCACACCAAATTCAGCAACATCAGGAAGAAAAAAAAATGTTCAAATCCGACAGAGAGAGAGAGGAGAAGAAGAAGAAGAAGGCGCCGACGTGTACACTTGCTTGATGAGATCAATCTTGATCGGAAGCTCTTGTTCTTGAACTCGAATTTCATGAGCTTTTCCACCGCCTTGGAGCTTTTCCACCGCTGTGTTCATCAATTTTTGTTTTCTGGGGAAGAAGAGAGTGGGGAACTGGGAAGAATTTTTTAGAAAGAGAAATTTGGAAGTGTTACTGGGGAGAGAGAAAGAGGGACTAAAATGAAGTATGTGGTTGATAAACCAAGAGACAAAAATTATCAAGTGTGGTTGAGATTTCTAACGGTTTGGTACTACTATTTTTTTTTTCTAACTGTTAAAATTTATTATTAGTGTTGGGTTTTGTCACATGAAAAATAAATTTGTGTAATTATTATGTATTTATTTAATTTATTATGTGTTTATTTTAATTACAATGAAATTAATAAAATGAGAGCAATTAAGTCATTTGCCCTTTTATCTACCTTTCAAATCCCTCATCTCAAAAAATCATCCAAACACCTCATTACAAATCCGCCCTTCTTAGGAGGTAGGCCCACCCTCATTACAAATCCACCCTCTAATCCGCCCTCATTACAAATCCACCCAAAATCATATCCGCCAGCCAAACATGCCGTAAGGGACTGGTGACTCTGGTCCACTATATCTTAACCAAGACAGATAAAAACAAGAGACATTTGAACAGATAAGAGTATCTCCACTCCTTACCCAATTCCTTCACCAAATTTAAATTTGATTAAAAAAACAAAAAAATGTCACTCCACCACCAAATTTGGTTTTACTCGAATGGTTCATCAAATTTGCTCATCATCAAAGCCAGAACCAAAGTTCCAAGGCTCTTTTTTTTGCAGTTTTATTTACCCTTTTGCCATTCAATACTGTGGATTAAATCTCCGCCGTAAAATAAGAGTAATGGTTTAAAGGAGTCGTATCAATTCAAGTTTTTACTCAAATTTTTATTAATCCCGACTCCTTGACTATGTCATCCAATTTCACTCTGAGAGCAAGCCCAACAATGACTTGGTAAATTAGGCAGTGTACAGTGCATATATCTATTATAACTTGACACTTTTTCTATCAACACTCCAACAACACTCTCTATTTTACTCATCACCTATTATTATATACATCCTTTCTCTTTCCTCCTTCATTTGTTATTTTTTTATTTAATTTAGTAGTTTTTCTTTTTGTAACAGTCATGTGGGAAAGTGTGAGAAAAAGTGAACAGTGACTAAAAAAAGGAGGATAGCGTGGAGAGAGAGAGAGAGGGAGAAAACGTGAGAAAAAGTGATTAAAAAAGGAGTTGGGGAGTGAACAGTGACTGAACAAAAAGGGGTGATTTAGGGAGCAACTATTCACCATTGTATTTTGTTAACCAATTTATTGAGGCTGTTGGAGTTCATTTTTTGTGATTGGCTCCCTAAAATAGAGATGTGAGCCAATTTAGGGAGTTTGTTGGGATGCTATGAAGACCTCTTAATCCACATCACAGCAGTCTATGTGGTCAAATAAATTCAGGATTAGGATCTGCACATTACAGGACACAAGCATTAATAAACCATCTTGGGAGTTCTTGCCAAGATGGTTGAGTATTTGTTTTTTGTTTGATTTTCTTTTGTACCGCTGCGAGGAGTTATTTTGTGTTATCTTTGTAAAACACAGCTAAATAAAATTTTGACGAAGTTTTTCGGACTGCTTTCGGTTTGGTTCGGTTCGGTTAATAATTGAACCGAGTTCAAGCTGGGCTTTAGTACACAAGCATCCTAAAGCTCGACTATTATTAGCTTGTTTAAAGAGGCTCGTTAAATAAATTAACCTGGCTCAGCTCGATACCCTCACGGCAGAGTACAGAATTTCTGTAAAAAAATATTATTGTGCTCTCCTTGGAGAACATGGTCAAACACACATGAATCATTGAATTTTTATATTTAAGGATTATTACTTTGGGTGTACTGGACTTAAATAATGGACTTGTTAGGTTGTAAAATAGGAACTAATTCATTAGATCACTGAAAAACATGTTCATCCATTTAGCGAAAAGAAGGAAAAAGTTTAAAAACTTACAAAAAAAAAAAAAAAAGGGTCCCTTTTAAAAAGGGCCAACATGTGGAGGTTGTCTAATAGTAGATGTTTAGATCCAATCCCGAGTAGGTGCTTGGGCAAGATAGCCTCTGGGCCAATAACTGTAACTACACTAACTGTAGAATCAGAGATTGCAATTTTGTGGATTGACGGGAGCCCTACGAAAAGAACCCTTGGTGACTACACCCGCAAAACACAATAATGTCACCCGTGTGATACGGTATGAAAATGTATTCATACGACCATATATCTGACGAACAGAACATCAGCAAACCAGTCAGCAAGCAAAATGTTTGAGCCACCAAAGATATCCTGCAAACAAAAAATTTACTCCGTATATAAGAACCTAAACGCGACACAATGAATTTGCACAAGATACAAATGTTTCACAAAATATTTCACAAAATATTCTCGATAAGAAGAATCATAAAATACTAACAGTACGCGGGTACTACTAGACGAGAGAAACTACAATAGATACACATCTTGATGTCAATGTCAAATATTCAAGCTGTCAACAAGTTCAAAGATTTGCAATTGAAAAAATAAAATAGAGGGACCAAAATAGAAATAAGAACAAGAATGGGTTTACTGTGGACATCTTGATCCAGAAAAAGAAAACAAAAAATCCTAAAACCAACTTCCATTTTCAACTTATTCCTAAAACCAACAAGGAAATAAGAGAACATGGGACTATCATATTGCTTACCAACTTAAAGAATTACTTTAACAAGAAAGCTGGGTCTGTAAGAAGAGAAACAAAAGGTATCGACATAGAAGAGTTTGTTCAGTAGCAATCAGAAATCAAAGGAACTGCGAACCAAAAAAAGAGCCAAATCAACAAACACTTCGAAAATCAAGAAAAACCAACAACCACTCTGAAAATCAGGAGAATATAGGAAATCCACAAATGATTCAAGAACTTACAAGTTATTCTTTGCCTATATAAATCGGGAAATCGTAGCATTCAGAAAGAGGTGAGAATTTATACGAGTCTTAACTCCCTATACACAACCTGCAGCTAGGTCCAATCCCCAAATCTTCCATCTGGTATCAACTAAGCACACCATACCATATTTACATGTGATCCAAAACCCGCGCTAGAGTAACCCCACGGAAATATCTACCTACCCCATCAGAACTGTTGACCCCATCAGAACTGTTGAAGCAAGAAACATACAGATACGCAATGAAGCAAGAAATCAAATTGGATTGGAAAAGAAAGGAATTAGATGACTAAAAAAGCACACCTTCCAAGTATTTATTGTGGTTTGATCCTACAAAAACCGACATGGAAACCACACAAAGGTTCCTCCTCATACACGGTAGCTTGGAAAGTCTCACGTATGTCGCCTCCATCAACGGCGACAAAGGTAATATAATATATCTCACAACACCCCTCACCGTTTGCCTTGAGGACCTTGTCAAACACGAATGTCGTTTTCTACAAATTCAACCCGTAACACAAGAGATAAGTAAGACAATAAGTGGCAAACATGAAAGAACTTAAAAGGACAAATGCAGATAGGTACTTACATGTATCTTGTTGTAGGTCTTAACAGCTAATTTTGATCAATGTTTGAGCGTGTCCATAACAGGGCACCCTCGATGATTTGGACTGGCTTGAGTATACCGCATCCAACTATATCCTTGGGAACCACGACGTCAAAGCCCTGCAAAAGGTAGATTAAATCATTTGAATGAGATAATTATGCCAAGTACACAGAAAGAAATATCCCAATTATCAAGTAGAAATAAACAAACATATAAACAAAAGAAAAGATGCCAATTACTACATACCAAATTCTCGTTTATCTGCTTGTTGTAATCCTCATGCTCTTCTTTGGTCATTTTGCGATAGCACTTACCTGCAATAATGTCCTCGTACTCTTCATCATCATCATCATCATCGTCATCATCAATACTGTTCCAGTTAGTTTTGTCAATTTCAAAGCAAAATCCAACCATATGATTCTTAGGCAAACAGGGAGCCAGAGTGGAGACTATGCTTAGTCCGGGATAACCCTGTGACCAATCAACGGACAAAAAAACTTGGTCCGCTACTTTGTTACCCTACACTTAGCCCTGCCCCACTATCCCACCATCAAACAAAGGACTAAACATTTGTATCCGTTAAGTGGAGGACAATCACAATACAAAGATGTAGACGATTTCAAGGGGATTGGACTATTTCGCATTAATAATTGTCGCCCTCGATCTTTTCCCTCTCAATCCCCTGTACTACCAAACAGGGGATTGGACGCAATTTAATCCTTCTGCATTATTATGAGCAATAAATGCAGGAAACATCCTCCCTTATCCAAGCTTGTTTGATTCTCAGAAAAGGGAGGGGGAATTAAGGGGTGGGAAACACAGGGGCGCCTATGTTCCCCACAGTTGACGATTTTGTGTTTATGGGCACAATGCATCCCACGTTTGATTGCCGAATTGTTTTTTTGGAACGATGGGAGTAGTGATAGGGATAGAGGGGAGATGTGTGTCCAGATGTGATTGCATGTAATACCGGACTCATTATGCTATATATAATTTGGGTGAGACAAAGGATGCCATAAAGAGTGGACTGTGGAGAAACATTTTTGCTCATTGAACGAAGAGAAAAATAATCCAAAATGTCCAGAGGATAATTCCTTACATCAATTACTAAGTGGGAACCTAATCCTACAACATGACAAACAAGCTAATCCATTGAAAACTTAGGACTACAAATTTATTTGTAATAGGGAAGAGGGATTGTAATCTCGGCCTCAAAGGTTAGCAAGACCCCCTTCTTCGGATTATCTCCCTCCTCTTCCAACGACAAAAAAAATAAACATGATCTCTTCATACCAAGTTTCTTTTTTTCTTTTTCTTTTTTAAACGGACTTCCCACCAAGTTTATTTAATCTTTATCCCCCTCAAAACAAACACAGTATAAATAATCCCAAGATTCATATAATGACATCCATCATCCCATAAACCCCCACATGTTCCCTCTATCTCCATTGTGGTAGAAATTTCAAATGAATCTAGAGCCATTGCTGACACAAATTTCACACGAATTAAAACTACTACAACTAAAGCAAAAGCTGAAACAAAAATCACAAAACATCTTAGTAATCAAGAGAGCATACTAATCCTCGTAAGGTCCGACAACAACATGTCCAAGATATGCAAGGTTTCTCAAAATATCGGCACCTATCGGCAAGCTGGAGTCCTGTCAATTGTCAACACAAAAGGTAAAAGGAATTTAATCTGGCGAATGCTCAAGACATCCAAATCAAAGCATTAGGTGGAAGATTTGTCATTTTAACTTTCCCTAATGAAGAATCCAGAGATGCAACAATCAAGGAAGGATGGGTTATGAACTG
Source organism: Gaultheria prostrata (assembly GCA_036023075.1). Lineage (NCBI taxonomy): Eukaryota > Viridiplantae > Streptophyta > Magnoliopsida > Ericales > Ericaceae > Gaultheria > Gaultheria prostrata. Next base: position 7,934 of record JAXBDA010001269.1, read on the forward strand.
GTTTGATGATATTAGTCCTTGGAATGGTGATTCAGCTAAGGATGAACGTTTTGCTTGGTTGTCATGCTTTGGGATGCCTCTCAATGCATGGTCCCCGCAAACATTTAAGGAAATTGGAGGCAAATGGGGTCACTTTATCCGGATGGATGACATTACGTTGAGAGGAAAATCCTATGAGAAGGGGAGAATTCTTATTGCTACCGAGCGAGTTCAAAAGATAGAAGGGAAAGTAGAGTTGGTCATAAATGGGAAAAGGTACGTTGTCAGAGTAGAGGAAGAAAATTCTTTCAGGAAGGTTGTTCCAAATAAATCTTTAATTGATTTTGATTTGGAATTAGAAAAAGGAGATATTGATATGGCCAAGAACAATGTTGATGAGTTGGATGGTCTTGCTGATGTGAAAGCGAGGAATGATGGGGTGGAGACCAACAAAACAATGAATAATACTGAGTTTGGTGAACGTGATAGACATGTGGAGGATGATAATTACTCTAAGGTCTCAATGAAGGCTCATTTAATAGAAGGGAAGACAAGTGAGGCGTGTTATGAGGCAAGTTCAAATGCAGAGGACATTGAGGTGGTGGCAGAATCTGTAAAAGGGAATGAACTGGGTTCTTATGAGAATGGTCTACAAGTTGATAATGCTATTGTCATGGTGCCAATTTCAAGTGAGAGGCATGATAGGGGGTCTCGTGACAAAGTTACTGCAACTGATTTCACTAGCTCTTCTTCAAGGATTGATTTATCAACAGTAGGCACTTTTGAGAGTGAACCAATTAATGATACCAGTAATGGTATTGGAGAAGAATTCATTGGGCCTATTCTTGATCAAGAAATAACTGTTGTTGATGACTTTTTTGTAGATGAAGTAGATGACACCCATCTGTCCCCTGTCAAAGCTGCTATCACTGGGGTTAAAAGAAAAAAGAAGAGGAAAACCATTAATGATATTCTCGGCTTTTCAAAGGTTAATTCTTATAACCAAAAAGGTGGTAGACACAAACAGAAATGTGTTGTTCTAAGATCTGTTGTAGCTGCGGCAGCGCTCTCCGCTTCTATTTCTTCAGACGGGATTGCCAATAGAAACAGGATTTTTTTTAAGTGAAGCCCAAACCATTTGGGAGTTTAACAAGATGATAGGAATGGGTTATGAGGGAGATGAAAATGAAGTGATAAGCAAAATAGCTCATAGGATAGCTGAAGAGAAAGATAGAGTTTCATGCCAAAATTGATCAAGGATTCAAATTTTTTGGGGGGTTGCTGGAAATTTTGGGTGCGGCTTCTTTTTGGTCTATTTGCTTTGGGTTGTTTGGAGGATGCTTTTCTTGGTGAATCAAATTTGCATTCTTTTAAGTGTTGCTGCTGTTATTCGTGTGAAGTTGAGCTTTTATTCTGAAGGTTTTCCATTGCAAGGTTTCTTTAGGAGTTGCTATCTTCTGTTGCTGGCTTTGAGGATGCCTTTTGGTTGTTTGGGTTGAGGTTGTTTCTTGGTGTTGCAGCTGTTGTCGGGTTTCTAGATAATCTGGGGTTTTTTGGGTTGCTTTTTTTTATATCTCTGTATGCTTTTGTTTCTTTTTCGGTTGGTAGCTTGCCATCCTTTGGGTTTTGTTTTTTCCCCTTCGGGTTCGGCTTTGATCGTCGCTGTGATGATTGTAGCTTTGGATCCTTTTAATCTTTGTACTTTGTTTTCAAAAATTAATAAATTTTTTGCTGTTCAAAAATAAAAAACACAAAAGGTAGGGTAACTCATCAGAGTAAGAATATATTCTGATGAGATAGAGTGAAAAATACTAGCTTCTACTACTTACATAGGGATCGTCATAACAAAAATACCTCCCCACATAAATTCAGGATCAAATTCGGAGTCATATAAAATAGGCATACCGTACTCCTCGAGCAACAAACACAAAAGCGATTTTCCCCTAGCGTCCCGCCCTAATTCCGCAGCCATATCTCCCTATTCTCTCTCTCTCTCTCTCTCTCTCTCTCTCTCTCTCTCTCTCGTGTTGTTCGACGTTGATAGAATTAGGGCACAAACCATCTATATATAGATATGGGTAACTTACAATAAACCCCTGATTCCCTTAACTAATACTATTTATCACCTTTTCACCATCGTGTTCAAAACATGAAACTTAACCCCCTCCAACTCCATAAATCTGGTATAACGGTTGCCGCCTTTGTCAACGTTACTATGGACTGGGGCGAGCGGAATTCGGTAGAGGCTTAAAGAGGGACCCTACTGAGCGAAGGACCAAAGGCGGCCGATGAATATAATCACCTGGCAAGGTGGATACTAAATTTGTAAAAGTTCATCAAAAATGCTAGTCACGCATCCAAGTTCACATCTATTCTTACATCTTTTATCGCAAGTAATGGTGAGACTCTCTAAATAATATTGTGGCTCCCACCACCTATTGTAAGAGGAATGTACTGTAATTTTGTAAGAATGGATGTAAGTTTGGACGTGTATTTAGCATTATTCAAACTTCACATTGATGGGCCGATGAATAATCACTTGACAAAGGTGAAGTGGACAGATGGCAAACACAAGGTCACTGCACCCATCGAGGTGGTATGGCACGGTAGAGTAAAGAGTTTCCATAATAAATAAATAAAATTCAGAGTATATTGTGTTGTTCTTGGTGAACATGATTAAACTTGGGACATGAATATTGACTTTCTTCATTAAAGGAATTTTGGGGGTGGACTTAAACAATTGACTGTTAGGTTGTAAAATAGGAAGAACTAATTTATTAGGTCAATGAAAAACATGTTCCATTTAGCCAAATGAAGGAAAAAGTTCCCTTTTAAAAAGGCGAACAAGTGGAGTTTGTCAAATATAGTAGATACTCCCTCCGTCCCTTTTATAGTGTAGACATTTTCATTTTGGGGTGTCCCTTAATAAGTATGTGTTTTGAAAAGTTATGGGGTACATTTCCTATTTTTCCCTTAAAAGTAGATTCATTTTTGAAAAGTTAGTGGATATTATTATATTGATAAGGGTAAGTAGTGGAAAGTAGATGTAAAAATTGTAAAAGTTGATGTGAGAGAAAATAAGTTTGAATTATGAGGCAACACACTTAAAAAGGGACGGAGAATAAGTTGGAATTACGAGGCAACACACTTAAAAAGGGACGCACTTAAAAAGGGACGGAGAATAAGTTGGAATTACGAGGCAACACACTTAAAAAGGGACGGAGGGAGTAATTGTTACCAAACTGAGTAGCTGTCTGGCCTTTAAATAAATAAAGATGTCTAACAAGAATTCATTCGTTTTCCGTTTTTATCCATTTTGTAAGGGTTAGGAATGGATCTTCTTACCTGAGCCGCAGTTGTAAAATGAAATCTACCACAATTTTATTTGACGAATCAAGCGTTATAGTCTTTCAATATTTTCACTATCAATTCACAACATCGGTTTGATTAGACACCGATTTCACCTGAACAAAGCATAATTGTACAAAAGAAAAAAAAACAATCAGTGTCTTAATTGAAGAAAAACGTGGTTTGTTCTCTACATTGTAAATGTCCGATTGACGAGTGTACATGGTCAAGATTTGACCGGTTTTGTAGAAATACAAGAACCGAACCATATCAACGGTTTCAAATAATTGAGAATCATAACTGGACCATTACACATATAGAACCAAAATGGAACCAAACCATGAGACCGGTCTGATTTTGTTTTGTTTCCGGTTTTAAACAATGTTATCATCTACAAATTGCCAAAAAAAAAAAATGAATAACATATACGATTACTAACAAAATAAACCGCATAACAATGGCAACAATTTCATTAATGTTAAAAATGGAATTTGTCTAAAAAATATCACCATCAATCCAACCCACAAATTGATCATGCCAACAAAATAACTAAAACAACTTTTAAACTACTGTTAACAATAGGATCACAACAGGAAATAGCAGCTATATATATGGGTAAGCGGTCCGGCCCAGTTCGACTCACGGTTTGCAATTATAAAACTAGGGGCCGAACCATAATATACGGTTCTTATTTTTTTAGAACTAGAACCAATCCATTAAACCATAGAATCAATCCAAATAGAACGGTTTGGTCCAGTCGGTTCGGTTTAGCTATCTTTTCTATTTTTTTGTACACCCGTAGTGTTAAGCACATCCAGGTCTGAAACATTAATGGTTTGGATCATATTTTCAAGCTTGGGACAAGGACCGTATTCCCGGAACACTAGACTGAGGCGCATCAGGATCCCGTATCCCTTTAGGACTCTTCCCTACACACATTTGTGTGAGATCCACACATTATTATGAAGTGGACCTCAAACGAACGTGTGGTTAAACACGGGCCTTGAGCAACACGTGAGCACCACCGTAAGGTGTTCCAGGATGAGTGAATAATATTTACATAAAGCACCTAACCGTCTTATGAACTTGGTAGTTGAGACTGACGACTTGGGGAACTCTCACAGAGACAGAGAGACAACAAAGATAAACAATAAAATGATTTGCATTCTCTCCTCTTTCTCTACCTTCTCTTCAAATCTTCAACCCCCCAAAACCATGCGTTCTGTTTGCCTCTCCTACTTTCGTGTCGGTTCCCATATGTACAATCCCTCATTCATTTGCTGTCTTCAATCATTCCACGGTCATCTTAGGAATGTCAAACGTTTTCAAGTTTTTCACAGCACGTAACCACCGAAACCCATCGGCTTCAGACCCAGTTCGCCAAACCCTCGTTGATGAAAAGAATACGCAACCAAATGGGTTCAAAACTTCTGTGTTTGGTCTTCTCCGGCGACTCATGTCTGGAGGTAAGCACCAATTATTTAACAATTTGTATTCTTGTACTAATTTTGTGTCCGGGTCAGTTTACGGTCACCTCCACTAATCTTGCTACCAATTCCATCTAGCCCAAAGGATTTGATAGCAGACTGAGACCTTAGGAGAGAGCAAATCCAATCCAATTCCACGCCTTGAGCGCAAGGCCAACCTCTTGGTTTCTTTAATACTATGTCTGATTAGTGTTTTCTTTTTGTGGGTATAGTTTGTTTGTTTGTTTGTTTTTTTGTTGAATTTGAATTGGGTTTGTGGACATTTCAAATGTGCAGATAAAATTGATGGGGGATCGCGGACGGAAGCAGAAGAGAAAGTTTACTCTTGGTTATACGCCTTGGCACAATCGGAAAGAGACATTGTGTTTGAGTATGTTCGATCTACTGAAAGGGGTGAGTGTGATTTAGATCTGGTCAATGATTTTTTTGCTTATGGGATTATTTGTAGTTTTAAAAATTGGTGGAGATAACTTCTTGGATGGAATTCATTTATTCTTTGGTAATTGGTAATCTGACAATCGATTTTCCAAATTGAGGTGTTTTGGGATAATGGTCCACCAAATGTTCGATTAAATGTTTTCTGTTTACTAAAGGCACACAAGGCATTCACTGCTTGATTCATAGTGATAGCATAGACTCAATTCAGATGGGGACACCTGTAGTAAATACAAGGACAATTCAAGAATTGCACAATACATACCCGAACAATTAAAACATAGGTTGCCATTCGAAAAAAAAACATAGGTTGCCATTTCGAAAGCACTGTCAAGGGCTACTGAAAAATGGAAAAATAAAAGACAAAATGTGACAAAGAAAAGACCAAAGATGGCTGAAGTGGATTAAATGGACAACTAGTACGAAGAAAGGGAAAAAAGTCACAAATAAAAGACTAAAAGGAAAATATCCTTTTTTTTAACAGTTGTAGGGTTAGATCTGAACATCCCTTTGGTGATATGTGCAGCTCAAAAGCTCTCTTTTGTAAACCCATTGTTAGGGAAGAGGAACTTTATATATTCTAGGTTTGATGTGTGCTTCGCATGTAACATTCAATTATGCAATGGAAAGTTCATTGCCAAAAAGAAAAGAAGAATATCATTCTAGTGGTAACAAGTTCATAAATGACTAGACAAGCCCGTAGATGATAAATATCGCGATAGTCAAGCTGGATGCATGGGATTGATCATTCTACTGTTGTACTTTAGTGAGGAGATAAGTATTTTTGTCTTATAGAAGCAAAGATGAATAAAATAGGAACTGTGACATATGGGACTTCATCCAATGGGTGGCCATTCATGTTAGACTCTCTACTGGAGATACATTGGCTGCTTGGTGAACTAAAAATGACAGGAGCTGTGTCTTGTGCCATGGTGGTATAGAATCTCATAGCCACTTAATCCTTTGAGTGCCAGTTTTCTACTCAAGTATGGGAGGAAGTTAGGCTCAAATGTGGTGATGGCAGTCAAGCTTTGAAATTGGTCTCTGAAATCTCCTGGAGGATTCAAAACTGCAAAGAGTAATACTCCATGAGAAATTTAATCGATAAACTGGGCTTAGCGCCACCATTAAACACTTATGGAAGGAACGAAAATGTAGGACATACAAGAAGCTAGGCATGGACGGTGCAGCTTTGATCAGGAAGATCTTGGAAGATATTAAGGCCTCTCTGTGCTCATGGAGGAATTTGTTAGCAGATAGTTATTGGTTATGTCTGGACTGCGGGGTCTATCAGTATTTTCTCTAGACCTTTCGGCTAGTCTTTTCTCTGCTGATATTTTGGGAATTTTCTCTTGCAGCTTCAGGGTATGGATTGTCCTGTTGTATTTTTGATGTATGGATTTTCAAGGCTGCCCTTGATCCTTTTGGTTACTTTATAAAAGTAACTCTTCCACAAAAAGAGGAAGAAAAAAAGAAAATGCATTGTCCCATTTGCCATATTATAATTTTAACGAGGAAATTGGTCACCTCTTAATAACCTACTCCAAGTGTCATTTATTGAATCTGATGCTAATTGTTTTGTTTTCCCTGCAGGCTTGAGCTTTGCTGAAGCTGAGAGACGGTTGAAGGAAAACGGCCCAAATGTTCCTGTTGAATATACTTTTCCGAGCTGGTGGCATCTTCTGTGGAATGCTTTTTTTCACCCTTTCAACATTATTTTGATTGTTTTGTCAGCACTCTCCTACATAGCTAGTGATGGTCCCAACGGATGCATCATGCTCGTATTGGTATTCATTAGTGTGTCCCTCCGATTTTACCAGGTATTTTCTACTTTAGTGGTTCCAATCAGAAATATTGTATAATATCTGCTGCGCAAACATTGTTTTATTGTGTTCTCCATTTGCCTATCAGGAGTATAACAGTTCAAAAGCAGCAATGCGGCTCTCTGAATTCGTAAGATGCCCAATTAAAGTCCAAAGGTGTGCAGGAAGAGTTGTTCAAACTGAATTATTGGTTCAAGTTGATCAAAGAGATGTTGTTCCTGGCGACATTGTCGTTTTTGAACCGGGCGACCTTTTTCCTGGTGATGTCAGGCTACTAACTTCAAAGAACTTAGTTGTAAGGTATGGCACCCTGATCACATTTTCCGTTTTATAGATAAGTTTGTTCGTTCTTGAATTTATTACTTTTCCTCAACAATCAATTTTGGATCACATGATCATATATTGCTTCTTGAACAGTCAGTCCTCATTAACAGGAGAGTTTGGAATAACTGAGAAAACAGCTGACATAAGAGAAGATCAGAGCACACCTTTGTTAGATTTGAAGAATATATGCTTCATGGTAAATCTTCTGACCATTTTCCTCCATTTTGCGTTTTGAGTTATAGCTTTAGTTCTATAACGAATATATGCTTCATGGTAAATATTCTGACCATTTTCCTCCATTTGTGTTTTGAGTTATAGTTTTAGTTCTATAACCAGTATTCCTACTACCACAGTTAACAGATTATCAATCCCATGATTTGTGACTCTGTGGTACGCGTTGTATCTTGCAATCTGGGTGTTATTCGAGTATTCGAGTATATCGAATAAATTATGGTCATTCGCTACAAGTCTACTAATGTTTCTTGGAGTCTTTCAAACACATGGTGAAAGACTTGAGCTCAATCACCAATATTTATTTAAACATACCTTTAGTGCTGAAGAGAATGTCAGGTGATAGTAACATCATGCAACGAGCCAAGAAGCATAAAGATCTAGGACTATCTTTCTATGATAGGTATGAGGTCACTGTTCACATGTAGAAAAACCAAATGCAAAATGTTATTTTTTTCTTATGCTTCTTGGCTTAAGAGAGATTTGTAGTACACGAACTGTTAACAACAGTATCCAATTTATGACTTTGATAGTTTAAATAAAACTCGTAGAAGAGTGTCAGGCATGCTTTTTAGGAGTGTTCGAGAGATGTCTGTGTCGTACACAGGTCTCTGATGTCTGACTCTGAAAGGGCTGTTTCTTACTTGACAAGTATACTCGCACAATATACTTTTCCATGTTGGAAACTATCTATATCTTGAAACTTCTGAAAAGTGTCGCGGCGGTCAATTTTTTTCATAATCTTCTAGACGATATATGGACATTTGAAGCTAGAATTTTTTTTCTCGCATCGAACCCTAGGAGCCGCTCTCTCTCTCTCAACTCTTCACAGACCCACCCTTGCAGCCCCTCCTTCCCCTCCCCCCTCCCCCTCCATGGGTTGCACACCCCTTGGGCGGTGGGAGGGGAGAGACTAATCCCCTTTCTAGATCTGGTTTCCTCTTCCCCTTCTGCATCATATCCACCTTCCGTTCGCCGATCGTTGGAACTTGGCGTTCCACAGCCCTGTTGGGCATCACGATTCGTCTACTCCTCCTTTGCGACCTTACGGGTTCCGGCGGCTTCTTAGGTCTCCGGTAGAGGAGCGTGACCGGATGGAGGTTTGGCTAGAGAAGGGCTGCTCAATGATGAAGGGGAGTGTATCTCTTTATTTTCGTTTTTTTTGTGTTTTGTCCGGCTTTAGGCCGGTTTGTCTGGACCTTGTCCGGTGTGTCCCGTTGGTTTGGTCATATGCTTTCTCGTTGTATTTATGTGACCTGTTTTCGTTGGAGTGTCTGATCTGTGGACTCCCAACCTTTCCCCATAGGAATCTTTGATGAATACTATCTCTCAACTTTGACAAAAAAAAAAAAAAAAAAAAGCTAGAATTTTACTTTTTGTGGCATCTTCAACATGATATCTGAACATTTGAGGCTCCTTTAGTTGTGTCTGGCGTATGGGTTTAAATATTCTGCACTCTCTCTCTAGTGAGGCTCTTATGGTATTGGGAATGCCCTAATTTTTGTTCTTTGCTTTGCTTAGCTATGAATGAGCAACATTTTTTTTTTAAATCTTCTTCGTTTAATTTCAGGGAACGAGTGTAATATCAGGTAGTGGAACTGGTCTAGTTGTTTCCACTGGACCCAAGACTTATATGAGTACCATGTTTTCGAATATAGGGAAGCAGAAGCCACCAGATGACTTTGAGAAAGGGATTCGGCGTATATCTTATGTGCTTGTCTGTGTTATGCTTGTAGCAGCTACAGTTATAGTCCTAGCTGATTACTTTAGATCTGGTGATATAAGTGAGAGTGTTCTTTTTGGGATCTCGGTTGCAAGTGCACTCACTCCTCAGATGCTTCCCCTAATTGTGAACACTAGTCTTGCCAAAGGAGCACTTGCTATGGCCAAAGATAGGTGCATCGTCAAAAGCTTAACTGCCATACGAGACATGGGATCCATGTAAGTTCCTAGTGATCTCATTGATGTAGAAGCATATTTGAGGACTGTGAAACAAACAAACATGAATTTACTGTCAATTGATGGAAAATTCTAAAAGCATCCATTAGTCTGTCATGATTTTGAAAAATTGCGTTAACTATGTGCAGTAAGTGTATAGAACTAATGTGAAAGTGCATTTGTGTATGAAAATCTGCATCGAAAGTTCCATTTATTTTGGCCTTTTCCCTTGCCTCAGTGACATTCCAGTGGATTGTTTCTAGCAACACCCTTACCAAATAAGGATCGTTAATTCGGAAATGGATTCAATTTTCTTGATCTTTTTGTGAAATTTAATAGATAAACTCCCCCACTTATGTCTAATTTATTCAAGCGGTATGTTAGTATTATGTTACGATTAATGCAATGACACCCCAATAATCCTTAAGTGAGGAAATACTGCTAAGATGAAAATACTCTTATTCTTTCCTTTACTTTCATGCTTTGTTTTGCTTTCTCATCCTGATACATTTTATTCTTCCAAACGAGCATGTACTTCGTGTTTCTGGTCATATTTGGTTCATCAGCATTCCCCTATTGTTGATGGGTCCAATTATATAGAGAATCGGATAGGTACGATGAGTTAAGCCCAATTTTAATTCAGATTTGGAAAATTTCAAGAATTTTGCAGAAAACAAAAGTACAAGTAATAGAACTGTCAAGAAATAGTTGACACAAGTTAATTCTGAGCCCAAAAATTTGAAAAAACGAGTAAACGATCAAAAGAAAATTAGCCAGCCAAAGGTGGGCCCGAATCCTGATACAATTTTTCTGATAGCTGACATAGTATTTAGTTAGACAACCTGAGAACTTATCATAAGGGGTTTGTTACGCAAACACAGCATGTTTGAGTATATGATCCATAGAAGCTAAAGGACACTTGCATCATAGATTCATAGGCAGTTCCAGGACTCCTAAAATTCACATTGCACTTACACAACTCCTGGGATTCTTTAACTCCTAAAACTCTTGGCTGACACAGTGTTAGTATCCATAAATCACAAAATTACAAAAATAGGTACTAATCTACATACATGATTAGTACATAATCCATCAAATTGACTATCTACAAAGCACAAGAGACAAGACAAAGTATCAATAGTTCACTACGACATTCAGCAACTAATAAGCAACTGAATTATCCGTAGCAATAACCACCAATACAAACCAAGCAAAACATCAAAAAGTATAAGCATGCTTAAGAAATTAGGACTAGCAAGTGTTGTTTGGAGAGAGAGAGAGTGGAGAAATCGGAGAGGGCCTATTTTTATTTATATATATATATTTTTTTGAAAGGCTAAGAGGGCCTATTTGATCGGTTAAAAAAAAAATGAGGTTTTAAAGATCGAAGTTTTGTATTCCTGATTCTTTCCTTTTACTGTTTAATTACAACATCCAAACTAAGTTTCTACTTTTATGACTGACACTCGATGTGTCCCAATTGTCTCTTACTTGAGACGTGTGTCTCCCCAGTGCCTCCTCGGTGCCCCTTCTTAAATAAAGAAACTCAATTGGTCACATCACTTGGCATGCCCCATACGTATCCTGTTGTGTCCTTAGCTTGTCCAACTCCCGTGGGGGGAATACTTTTGTATTTCGGTACTTCATAGATTTATTAGTACTATGGCTCACAATCCATGGTATGGATAGAAAAGGAAAACAAAAACTTGAGGGAATGGAGATCACATGCTTTGCTGTGTCCTTGCCCTAGAAATGATAAGACCTAAGAGTAGTAAAGCTTTTATTGCCTACCCTCTCAAGTTGAAGGTTGAGTGTTTAAAAGAATTGTACTAGGGATCCTAAAAAGTATTTTGATACCCTTCACCTCACAAGTAACATGCATTGTATCAGGAAAGATTTTGAAGTCAGGCCTTGCTATTATTGACTGGATACGTGACATAAATTACATCCATGAACATCGAAAGACGTAGTTTTCATCACAAACTCTTTCAGTCTAATCAAGCATGATTGTTTCCTATCGCTCAAAAGTGAGACATACTGAATTTTGATGCTTAACATTGCTGGAATTTTCGTAAGTAGGTTCATATCATCCTTTTTTATTGTCTTTTTTTCTCCTCTTTTTTTTTTTTAAAAATTTAATCACTTATGGTTTCTTAGTTTAAAATTGCAATTGATTATTTTATTTCTTTATCTTTTTTGCTCTACTATTGTAGGGATATCCTATGCATGGACAAGACCGGTACTCTTACCATGAACAGTGCGATGATGGTTAATCATCTTGACAGTTGGGGCTCAACCAAGGAAAAAGTTTTATGCTTTGGTTTCTTGAACTCTTACTTCAAGACTGAACAGAAATATCCTTTGGATGATGCGATTTTGACATATGTATTTACAAATGGATATAAATTCACGCCATCGAAGTGGACAAAGTTGGATGAAGTACCTTTTGATTTTACTCGAAGAAGAGTATCTGTCATCTTGGAAACAGATTTGAATGCCAAACACAAGAGCAGCCATACCCTCAACAGGATTGTGATAACTAAAGGAGCACTAGAAGAAGTTCTAAGAGTATGTTCTCTTATTGAACATATCGATAGGGGTGAAATTTCAACTTTCTCTAAAGAAGACCATCAGAGGATTCTGAATATGGGAGAAGATTTGAACAATGATGGACTGCGGGTTCTAGGAGTTGCAATGAAAAGGCTAGAAACGGTGTGTCTCACTCTCCTTTTATCACCCTTGTGCTTTTAATTTTTGTTCCTTCATTTATTTTTCGTTCCATGAGTTCTAAAACAGCCATATGGCCAATCAAGTCTAGGAATTTGTCCCTGCAGTAACACAGAAAACAATCTATTGTCCTCAGTAGTACCAAGTAATGTTGGGCAATGAATCTATTGCTTTCAGGACTTGTCTAGCTTATTCACACTTGCCATTTGTGGTTAATAAACTTGATGTAACTATCACTTTTCAAGACAAAAATTCAGTTCAGTGTAGAAAATCTTGTTCGCAAGTTTGTGGATTAGGTTGGAGGACATATGCTTGTATGTTGTAGTTTATGCCTATGGATATTTGTTAGTCGTGAAGCAAAACTTGTAGGCACCCTGTAATATGCTTGTGTTGGGCCCGGAGTGCTCCCATCGATTTGGTTACATAATGCCACTCCCTGCGACCGCTCTAAAAACAGACTTACGGGTGCGATGTCGAATGCCATAAAAGACTTAATTGTAGCTTTTTCTAACTCCAATTGGATTTAGGAGTGATGGTGGAAAAGAGGTCCGACAAGTGGTATCAGAGCCAGGAGGTCATGGGTTCGAGTCGTGGGAGCGTCATCGTGATGGAGGGATTGTTGAGCCCGGAGTGCCCCCATGGATTTGGTTACACAATACTACTCCTACAAACGCTCTAAAAACAGACTTACGGGTTCGATGTCGAATGCCATAAAAGACTTAATTGAAGCCCTTCCTAACACCAATTGGTTTTAGGAGAGATGGTGGAAAAGCAGTCCGACAGCTTAGATTATCAACTCAGTTTCTAGCTACACGTTTGTTGGTCTGGAATGCTTTGAATCGCACTATGAACGATGAGATTGACTATTCAGACTCCCATTGCTGTGGTCAAGTTCACTCAGAGTCCAACTAGAGGAGATTCCAATTGACCTTATAATTGTGTACTTCAAATCCAAGTCTGCAGTGACTTGGCCGAATGGTACGGATACTTGGGTATGTATCCGCAGACTTGTTACCATTGCAATCTATACTAAGGTGACAGGACAACTCTGATGTATCTGTATTGTTCTTCTTCTTCCTCATACTGAAACTACAGTTATGGTAGATGTAACCTACATTGGATGAAACACAAAATACTGGTGTTCTTGTGTTTTCTTTGCTTTTGATTTTATGTACTCATAACTCATACATATTGTGTTAGCATTTGGCAAATTAGTAACATATGATTCTGTTCTCTTTGCCACAGCAAAGTAGTAGTACTGGGATCTACAACGAGACTGTTGAATGTGACATGGTTTTCCTTGGCCTTATATCTTTCTTTGACCCACCGAAAGACTCTGCTAAGCAAGCGCTTTGGCGGTTGGCAGAAAAGGGAGTAAAAGCAAAGGTATTGACAGGTGACTCGCTCTCCCTAGCAATACGGATTTGCAAAGAAGTCGGCATCAGAACCACCCACGTCGTAACAGGACCCGATCTCGAGTTACTCAACCAAGACTCCTTCCATGAGACTGTCAAGAGATCAACAGTTCTAGCAAGGCTCACACCCACTCAGAAACTACGAGTAGTGCAGTCATTGCAGATGGTCGGAGAGCATGTTGTTGGTTTCTTGGGAGACGGAGTTAACGACTCTCTCGCCCTTGATGCTGCCAATGTGGGGATAACAGTTGATTCGGGAGCATCAATTGCGAAAGACTTTGCTGATATCATCTTATTGGAAAAAGACCTCAACGTTCTTGTTGCTGGAGTTGAGAGGGGAAGACTCACTTTTGCAAACACAATGAAGTATATAAAGATGTCGGTCGTAGCCAATGTTGGAAGCATTCTTTCCCTTCTCATTGCGACTGTGGCTCTTGGATCTGAGCCATTAACGCCACGTCAGCTCCTCACGCAGAACTTCTTGTACAATGTTGGTCAGATTGCAATTCCATGGGACAATATGGAAGAAGATTATGTGAAGAATCCACAGAAATGGTCATTGAAAGGCCTAGCCAAGTTCATCTTATGGAATGGACCTGTTTGCTCCCTCTGCGACGTATCAGCCCTTTTGTTCATTTGGTTTTACTACAAGACTTATTCCCGGCTGGACCTTGTACTCTTCCGTTCGGCTTGGTTTGTCGAAGGGCTGCTCATGCAAACCCTAATTATCCATTTGATCCGGACGGAGAAGATCCCCTTCATTCAAGAGATAGCCTCGTGGCCTGTGATTTGTTCTACGGTCGTGATATCTGCCATCGGAATCGCAATTCCCTACACATTTATTGGATCTGTGATGGGGTTTAGGGCCTTGCCGCTGTCGTATTTTGGATTTTTGGTTGTGCTTTTTATAGGGTACTTTACAGTAGGCCAGATAGTCAAGAGAGTTTATATTTTTGTGTACAAGACATGGCTCTAGATAAAAGATCACAATCACATTACAGATAACAGATACAAAATTCCCTCCTTGTATTATTTGAGAGTAACACGGCGTAGATTCAAATGTTTTCACGGCATCATTCAGGTTTTGTGTGAATACAATCTCTTTGTTGTAACTACATTGACATTTTCGCAGCATACGAGAGTGATGGTAGAGTTAGAGAGACCAATGAACATCTGCATTTTTAGATTTTTTTCATGAACTCGAGAGGCAACTTTGATCACAACATACGCAGAAAGAAGCAGCTGCACCCCAATCCAAGCACTAGTAAAAAAATTGATGTTCTCACATTCGATGAATGCCCTGCACAGAACATATTCGATACAACTCGTCATAACTATGAATTAAACACAGAGCCTTTTAAAACAGTTAAAACTGATGATGAAGTAGGGGGAAACCAATGACGAGATAGATAACATAAGTACGCAAGAGACTGTTAAAACTGTGCGCATATGTATTTTCCTCGAAGAGAATGAAGGGAAAATCCTAGAAATTTACCCAGTTGAAGATAATTGTTCTGAACATTCCATTCAAAATCCCAGTGCTTTCTGTCATTTTTTAGCGTCCAATAAGCCCATCCGAAGGAGGCTGCGTTGTAGACCTCTAACTGGACTCGCCCAAATTCTTGATAATCCCTTTGAGATCCATTTGACACATTCCATTCATTCACCCACTCCCCTGCAATGTCGAATTTTTGTCAAACTAAGCGATGTTTGATGCTGACAGAATGAGTATGAAATTATAGTCAATAATCTGGTATAAAACATCAGAGAAAGCTCAATTTGAGAGAATAGAATTGATAAGGGACTCTTGGCTTACCAATAAAAACAAGTGGACCATTTGCACCATTTAGAGCTTTTAATTGTGCTTCTCTACTCTTATAAATGAACTGGATATTGTCTTGAGAGCTCATATTGACAAAGAAAGTGTCGAAGAGATTATAGTAATGCAAATCCAGTACTACGTTTGAAGAGCCTATGTTAGCCTGATAAAGTTCGAGTGGATCTGCAATCCCGATTCTTTGGCAAACAATCACGTAAGCCGATGATGAATATTTCCGAACAATTTTATACCCTTGCTTGTAGTAGGAAATCAAGATATCAGGCGGAACATTGGCAGCCGAAGGTTCATTTAGAAGTTCTATTCCCAGCAAGGCAGGATGTTTGGCATACCTGCAAAAGAAAGAAGTCATTCTCCTTGGAGTTAAATTTTACTTTACCAGAAAAACGAAACTAAAATACAGAAAACTGCCATTTGGAATAACTGGACTCTCCATAGAAACAACGTTCAGAGAGTGAAACAAAATTCAATGCTTTCAAGATTTCTCATCCACAGGTCATGCTATAACTAGCACACACTTTAACGATCACGCGAGTGTATTTGAAAGGCATCACATTATGAACGAAGCTTTAGTTCAGTTATGGCTTTGGTAATTGAACTACAGCATCCATACGAAGATTGCTAGTATGTGATGACAGAGAAAAGAGAAGGATAGGAGATTTTACAAATATAAGAAGGTTGCTTCGAAAAATTGAAAAAGAAAACTGGTGAGGTCTATCTTATAGCTGAAACTGGGGGCGTGCAGAGGAAATAATGCTGCTGGTTTTGTGCTTATTGTGATGAAACTATTACAATGCTATAAGCGACAACTTACCCAAAGAAAACTAAGATGCTTTGTATTACATGGTATTAATTTTTTTTGGAGAAGACAGAGTATCAAGATGCTTGGTACTGGAAATGTGTTCTGTGATTTTGTCACTACACTATGTTAACAAAAACAACCAGGAAAAAAAAAAGGAAAAAAACGGTAAAAACCTATTTGCATAGCACTTTAGCAAAGAATTACCTCGAAATTTGTATTTTGTAATCATAGCACTTCAGCCAGTTAGAATATACCACATGCACGTACGCGTAACATGGGAAGATTTGTACCTAATCTCTTCTTTTTCCCCTTTTTCAAACAACTGACAGCCACACTAAGTTCCTACCAACAACATAGCATTCCTCATCTAAATCGTTTGTTTCCGTTGAAGGAAGTGCTGTATTTCTCTTTCCCAACAGCCATGATTAAGTGTCTCATAGCTACAAAATGATCAGTCAAGAAGACATGTGCCTCGGGTATAGCTATGTCACCTAGATCGTGGATTGTTCCGATATCAGGAACCGAAATGGGAACGTGGTATGCCACATGCTCTAAATTGTAGTACGATGTAGGTAGGCTTCAATGGATTAAAAATATTCAAATGCACTTCTTTCAGGAGACAGAAAACCACTAAAATAAAATATGCATTTTAAACTTGTTTGTGCAAAACACATTTCTAGGGGCATAATGACTCATCTTTCAAATTGTTTAGGGAAAACCTCACTACTTGTAGATTTTTAGTTTCTAAAGTTTGCTTTATTGGAAAAACAATGAGGGGTTTGGATTTTCTAAATTCTCTATTTGAATGCATGCAAAACGTTCCCTAGTTCCATAGTATATGGTATATACCAAGAAGTCTTGACCATTAGAGAAAAGACAAAAAATTTACCTGGAAGCCAAAAATTCTATAACGTCCAATGTCTGAGAGATGTTTTCTGGAGATGTAGACCATCCTGTTGAACCATCTCTACTTGCACTATGTTCGAACCCATTTTGAGAGCCCGGAGCCGCATGAAGATCAATTATACACTTTATGTTATAAGCTCTGCATCAAAACTTCAGGTTTAGAACTTAAAATGAAATACCCCTCTAAAAGTCAAGCAATCTGTAAAGGGAAGAGATCAAAAGCAAGACCTACTGTGCCCAGGAGAACGCATTATCAAGAGCTTCCAAACTACCGCTAACAAAAGGAGCCGGTGGATTACGATCGAAAGCTATCCACCAGCCAACGGGAATCCTCACAGTATTTATTCCGTGTCTATACAGAAAATCGAAGTCTTCCACAGTGATAAAGCTGTTTCGATGCTTCTGGAATGTCCAATCATATGTGTTAAATTGACAAACTGAACTGCAAAAAATTAAATTGGCTCTTTCTAAATTGACATTAGAAAATGATATCCAAAAGGTCCACTCTTCTTAGCCAAGTAATAAGGATGTTGATACTACAATACGGATCAGAATAAGAACACTGAATGAAAACAACATATTTTAAATAAAAAGTTCTTCATAGTACAAAAACTCTTCCAACACGGGAACGCTGTATACATTATTCAACAATATAGGAACAATTTGGTCTTCTTGCTGTCGCTAACTCTTGGCAGAATTGGATACATGTATAATATAACATTAACTATTTTCATTTGTGCAAGAACCTCCCAGCAGGTTTTGTATTCCCATTTCACTGTAAACTGTAGTTGTCCTCCACAGAGCACTCTAAACCTCTTTTGGGGGATTTTCCTAAGGTTGGTGAAGCGTGATAAAGAAAAAGCAGAGCAGGAAATAAGTTCACCTTTAGCACTTCTTTTGCCTTGTCATGACCGTAACCATTGGCAAGCTGGTAATCTCCATGCAAGTTATTTGCTACAATCGTCATTTCAAATGTGGCCGCATTATCATCCCATCCGGGTGTCCCTGGATAGTCTGCTGTGAGTTGGTTTGCTATTGAAGTAGCCTAAAAAGTAAAGCACAAAACCTCTCATGTTTTACAACTTATTTAAGTTCATAAAAGTATTCATTTCAACTAGGAGACAATCAAAAGGCCAGCGGAATATTTAGATGGCCTACACAACCAGTTTGCCCATATATCTATTTAACCACGTAATGTCTTAAGATGGACCTTTTCGGTGAAGGCAAATAATTTTAGAATCATGTGTATGGCATAATAATCAAGTTGCTTCTCACGCATAAACTGTGTAACTCATATTCCAGGAATCAAATAGTTCCACATAATATTCTCCTTTGATTCTTGAAACTCACATAGAATCTAACTGGCTTTTCAATGGTTATCTCATTCTTTAAAAGCCAAGTCCCTTGACGCTAAATTATACACCAAACCCAGTCTTTGGGTGTCTCCAGTACAAGGTGTCGGAGGTGTTAGACTCACAAATCTAACCTTTGGCCTTATATTAGAAGAAAGTGGTGGCTCGAGGCACAAACTTCCATTCTTGTGTTAAGCTGCTTAAGCAGTCTCAGCATTAGCTTCAGATAAGCCTATGTACTTGTTTGAATACAAGTAACAGGAACATTAGTAGGCTTGTGTAAAAAACACATCGAATTCAAGTTACTTCTCAATGTGGGAGCATTTTTCACTTCAGCATAAAACACCATTCTAGGAGCATTATGGCCCCTTCGATTACAGTTTTGTGTGCCAAACTCCACTCCCCAGATTTTGATTCCTTATGACCCCTTTATTTTCCTTCCTGAAGTTGCTACGAGGATCCCAAAAATTCTTGAAGTTTGTCTGTCATCAGCAAAAATTCCTAGGAGCGATGGCTTAATTTGTCATTTTGGAATGAAAGCATACCGAAGGGTTCGGTGTTTTATGATAGCAATGGCCTGTTAACTGTCATATAGAAACGAAAAATGTCATCATTGGTAGCAACCAATATCCACAAAATATTATTCAACTTCAACCACAGAAAAGCTAGGAATATTGGGTGGCTATAATGTTTGGCTCTGCGTTTTTAACTAACCACACAGAAAGAATTCATTTGTGTTATGACATGATCGTTAACTATGTCTATCAGGCGATAAGAGGATTTCAAAAAAGAAATCACAAAACTAAATGGAAGAGCCCACGTTTTCTAAGAAATCACAAAACAAAAAGAAATCACAAAACTATGTCTAAGAATTCACGTTTGTGATAGTATACCTGGAGATAGGTCCCACTCGTAAGTTTCAGGTGAATTCTACCCTTGTTATTTTGTTCGACATAAAACGTTTCCGTAATTGATGGTGATTCTGCTGTAGCAGAGACAGAGCCCCCATTGCTGTCACAAGTCAGGAATTGGCCTTGAGAGGTGCGAAACTGAAACTGTGATTCTGATACTCTCCACAACTGCAGAAAAAATAATAATATGTAAAACCTATCTTCATATGCAAAACCTTCAAAAATAATAATATGTAACAACGACATGGATATTTGCATAGGCTTTTGTAAGTACTGCAACTGTTAGATCAGCCAAGTTAACTTTGGTTGCAATAACTTGTTGCAAGTTGGACAATGAGCATGACTATTAAGTTACATTGCATGCTCAAGTTCCGTGAGAGAAGAAACTCAAAGATGTCCTTTCTAAAATGCAATCCCAGATAATGCTACTAGATACAAAAAGATATGGACGTCATGGTGGATTGATGATCTAACTGGTTTAATGTAGGAAACATTTAGAATTAATGCAGCATTATGCACCAATGCCCAATTTTTTATTGGATATGAAAAGGGAACTTTACACAAAGATGAAAGTGGGTTGGAACGAAAATATAGTGCATAACATGAGAAAATGGATCAAATGAATTGGTACGAGGAAAATTATGGATTGGGACGGAAATATTATGCATCAGATGAAATTCTAAGTGGGAATTCTGAATCAACCATGCAAAAGAATAAAGAAAATTTGAGCAACACAGGTTAAGCGTGAGCAAATTGGTTAGGCAACGCTGAATCAACCATTTAAAGGATAAAACAGAATTCGATCAACACATCATAAGCATGAGCGAACTGGTTAGGCAATGCTGTATCAACCATTCTAAAGATAAAAGAAATTTGAGAAAAAAAAAAATAAGCATGAGCAAATTGGCTTTGGCATCTCATCTCACCCTAAAGATTTCCCATGAAGAAGGAATGTCTCTATCAACTGTAACATTCATTCCTCCCCCGTTCTCGGCACTCACAAACTTCTGCAGTGTCACTGACTTGATTTGGATCTGTGTTCCATACTACATTTAAATTCCCATAATGGATTATCACAAATTGATCAGAAAATAAGTCAAAAAGGAAAAGAACCCCAAAATTAGAAACCAAACAAATGAGAACAAGAAGAGCTCACAAGCATGTCTCCATTGGGGATACCATCAAAAAGAGAAGGCTTAATCCATCCTTCCACAACCAACCATCCACCCAAGTTCACTCCTCTTACTTTTGAATCTCCATGTATTCCCTCCACTTAAAACAGATAACAAAAAATCAAGAATCCAAATTGGGTTTGATCGATCATCAGTTTCTAATAATGTAATGAAGGCCTCCACGACCTCGGAATAGTCGAGTTGCGCGCAAGCTGGCCGGACATTCGGTTATAATAATAATAAAAATGTAATGAAGGCATTTTCAAGAATCAAGCAAATAATTCAAGTAAATGGGTGACAGTGCTAAGGAAAAAAAAAATTAAAAAAATGGAGCTATAGAGCTAAGAATTCAAGGAAATGGAGTAGTATAGTTAACCTGAGCCTGCAACACTGAAGATGAGCCAACAACTAAGCAGAAATGCAAATACCCATTTGCGGAGAACAATTTCCATGTAGAATGCTGTCCACAATTACACCAGAAGAGCAAAAATGAGTTGTTTATCTGCGGAAAGAATGATTATTCAAACCCACTGTGAGAGAGAGAGAATATTAGCAATGCCTTTCTTGTGAATGAATTAATGCCAAAGAGAACTTTGTAAAGGAACCATGAAGAATTGGAGGAGATTTTGATTGTTTGATTCTTAGACTTACATTATTAAATGGTCGAGGCAATCTATGTAATTAGACAAT
This sequence comes from Gaultheria prostrata, assembly GCA_036023075.1. Taxonomy (NCBI): domain Eukaryota; kingdom Viridiplantae; phylum Streptophyta; class Magnoliopsida; order Ericales; family Ericaceae; genus Gaultheria; species Gaultheria prostrata. Next base: position 29,311 of record JAXBDA010001269.1, read on the forward strand.
GACAAAAAGCAGGATTAAAAAGTTACTATTAAAGAAGAAGAAAGGAAGAATAAACTCCAGGTGCAAGTAATGGGAGGAAAAAGTGTTCAGACTTCAGATGTAATGTATAAAGAAGCATATAGGAACAGAAAAGGGTGGCTTTGGCTAGGAGATTTTGGGGGATGTAACCAAATTTGTTTGGGGCTATGATTCTTGATTGGTTTAAGTAAACAAAGGTTAGAAAAAGCATGCTTTTATGTTAGGCAAAATGAGAGAAAAATAGTGTAAAAGTGGGGGTGATTCCACCACCCTCATCTATATGCTTGTCTTCTGCTGCTGCCTCACAGACAGGATAGCCTGGGATTCTCTGTGTGTTCACATGTCATGGTAATAATATACTAATATGGTACTTCATAGCTCAGCTGTACGAAATATGCATTTGCTTTTGAGGATTATTACATCACAGGAGAGCAAACTCCGAAAAGAATATCTAAGTGTGTGATTCATCCGGTATACTGTCCGGGGTGAATCACATCCGTAAATTTCCCTTTCGAAAAAGTTTTCAGAGTGTACACTGTACACCGGGTGAATCACACATACATTTCCTTTTCAGAAAAGTTTTTGGGATTTCCTTTCCTGTCACTAAACTTTTCTCTTTGCTTTCGCAATGGCTAGACTAGAGGCTTCTTTCTTCTTTCTGTTTTTTTACCCCCACATATTAATTATCCATTCATTTAAGGGTATTAAGGGTATTGTAATCAACACTTCATAGTTCTTGGTCATTTGAAGGTAGGGGTGGAAATTTCCGACACGACACGAGAACTCGATACGAAGTTAACGGGTTATGGTCAGCTATTTTTGACACAAAACACGAATATGACATAACACGATAACATGAAAAGTTAAATAGGTCGGATTAGGAATGAGAGAATTCTGACACAAACACGACATACACGACACGACGCATGAATTTATGGAAAGACTCAATAACACGAACCCGACACAAAGTTAGCGGGTTAGGGCCGGCTATTTCTGACACGAAACACGAATATGACACGACACGATAACACGAAAAACTAAACAGGTCGGATTATGGTTAAGAGAATTATGGCATGAACACGAGATGACACAATACACCACGACACGACGCCCACCCCTATTTAAAAGTACACTAGATCATCACACTTATACGGAGACTGAACTTGGGATCTCATTCTAAAAGTATATTTAACCCAATACAACGATTATAAAGATTTGGGCTCCAACATTTAGGAAAAACCGCCAAGTATTAACCCAATCACAAGGGAACTTGTGAGTGAGCCAAATCACTATGTCTCCGTAGTAATCTCAATTGTGGGTCTCATTTTGGTTCGGAACTTTTCATTTTTTTGGAATGTTAGGCACATTATGAATACAAAAAACTATGATCATCGGAGATTGGTAAACACACAATTGAGACAAATTTATCTTACAGTGTATTCTAAAAATGATATCGGTCATCCATATAAATGGTATCCGAACATATGGCTACCAATATCCAATCAATTTGACTTTTTACATGAATGATCTACTCTATATTCCTGACAAATTGTACGGTTGTGATCGCTAATACAGGTGAGTATAATTTTGCATGAATGATATATATACTCAAAATCCCATCCAAATGCCAAACACGGTCCACAATTGAGGTCACTACGGGGATGTTACCCCAAATCCATCACAAGGGGCTCTTTGGCAAAATAATTAATTCAGTTTTTTTTTTGGTCAAGTGTAATCATTTTTCTTACCAAAAAAGAAATAAATGTAATCAATTTTCTGGCGTTGTAACAAAACTAGTTGAACCGCGACGTTGGCTTTGTTGTTTTTTTTTTCTTTTCCGGCAAGTATCGTTGTTGTTACTCCTCTCTTTTGCCATGCATATTTTCGTCTATTTGAACAGAGAACTAGGTATTTTTTTAATAAAAAAGAAATGAATAAAGGCAAAATGAGACTAGGTACTGTATTATTTAACAATTTGAATCGCTCAATTTATAGTAGGTGGTCTCAATGTGTTTATCGTCTGCATATAAAATTAAGTTGATCGGATATCAATAAAATGAATAATGTGTGGACTCGGACCTCTTTCCTTACAAGTTGAAATGGAGTGAATGCAATGAATGAGGCTCTCTCGCTTTCAATTAGCGGGGCCGTTTGTGTTAACCATTTTGCAGTTAATGGGCCATCGTCATCGGTGGACTACTCTTATTAATTCCGTGTGTGCTGTAAAGAAAGAAAGCTAAACGGCCTTCTAGAAAGAGTCTGGTAGTTCCTTCCACACCCTTCTAGAGAATCTAGACTCCCCTCCTCTCTTTCGGGACGGAGTCGATTTCATATCCGAGGGAGCCGCAATATTAACAATAAGAGTTTGAAAATTTAAGTTTTAATACTATCTAAAACTACTATATTTATATTACCAAATGCAAAACACAATATCTACGTGCTTTTAACAAATCAATAGTTAGTGTGATACTTCAATAGATCTCAAAAGTCAAATATTATTGAGTCGGAATTAATTTTCAAAAATAATTTCCTTCTCGATGAACAAACCCAAAGCAACTATAAGAAACACATCCTTCATTTTATAAATGAACTCTGAGGCCAGAGCCGAAACAAACCCTGAGTGTGAGTTTTACATAATTCTAAAATTTACTAGAGTTGAAAATGGTAATTAAAATTCTTCTTTCAAGGGTAATTAAAAAAAAAAAGAATTTCAATGGTTAGTGTGACACTTCAATAGATCTCAAAAGTCATGGATCAGGGGTGGGAGCTATGCACCTCTCGGTCATCCGATCATATTTTGAACGATTCAGAAGGATTCGGCAATTTTAATTATTTTTACCGATAAAAAAATAAAATATATCTGGGCCATCCAAAACACAAACGGATAGCCGAGGGGTGCATAGCACCCGAGTACAATGCACCTACCCCGTTTCGGTCTTTATCAATTATCATCATCGTAGGAAGTTGATGGTATCCGAATTAGGAAAGGTGGATCATTTCAAGTTGATTTAAAAATGATACATACACACGCCCACATACACACTCAACCACACACACTCACACATGGGGTGTGGTCCCCACATGTGGGCCCTGTGTGGGGACCACACCCCATGTGAGAGACATGTTGTTCCTAGGTGGGTTTCTGTAGCACCGCCACGTATAGACATGTTGTTCCTAATCCTTTCATAACCATAATTAGTGTGGCTCACGAATAAGATTTCGTTTGGTATCAATTAGATTATTTTACATAATAAATTACTCAATAAACATTCCTTACTTGATATAAATAAGTTAAATAATAAATATCAGCCCACATAATATATATTACGTGTCACACAACACATGAATGTGTGGCCGTGGAGGTCTGCTAGCATTAAACAACTAAAAATTGATGAACATACTCCGCAAGTCAGTAACTAGACCGGACCCCACTTTTTCTACTCCCTATATAAAACCAACTTATACAAAAACTCCTTGCTAATAAATCTCATTCCCACCTCGTTAAACAAATTCCTTAATAAAGTTCAAAAACAGAAGGAAAAAAAAAAAAAAAACGCGCGCATGTGCAGCCGTTCGATTGTCCAGCCATGACGAATCCAAGCCCTTCAATTCATTCCGGTGCACGAGCTGCTCATGGAATCACTTTCCCATTCCTCCTCCTATTACTACTACTCTCAGCGGCGGCGCCGCCTTCAGCCACCGCACAAATCAACAACGATTCTTCTTATGGACCGGATGTCTCTCCCTCGAACGGCAATCCAACAATGGTGATCATAATAATCATCTTACTCCTCGCCTTCCTCGTCATGGGCTTCTTATCTGTCTACATTCGTTTCTGCGCCGCCGAATCGGAAAACGCCCGCCGCGCCGCAGCAGCACCCTCCGCCGCCGCAGCACGACGGCCGTCCAAGCGCGGTCTGGATCATGACGTAATCCAGTCGTTTCCGATTTTCCTCTATTCGGATGTTAAACATCTGAAAATCGGTAAAGGAGGAGAGCTAGAATGCGCCGTGTGCATAGCAGAATTCGAAAACGTCGACACTTTGCGGTTGCTCCCCAAATGCGACCACGTTTTTCACCCCGAGTGTATTGACGCTTGGTTGGCCTCTCACTCCACCTGCCCCCTCTGTCGAGCGAATGTCACACCGAGTCAAGACGAACTCGGGAAAGTAACTGAGTCGACTCAGCCGAGTGACTCGGACGGAGCACAGAATCCAAATGAAAGCTTAAGTCAAGATCAAGATCAAGATGAGACTCGCATAGCGATTGACGTTGAGGAAGGCGGGAAAAGCGAGGTACAAGTGAGTGAAATGCCAACGAGGAAGTTGCCGAGGTCACACACGACGGGTCACTCACTGAGTCAACCAGGAGGGGATTTAGAGAGGTACACGTTGAGATTACCGGTTGAGGCGAAGAGGGAAATGATGAACCAGAGTTTAAAACGGACGATTAGTTGCGACGTCGTTTTGCCTAGGGAAGGGAGTACAAGGAGAGGGGGAGAAGGGAGTAGTAGAGGCCGGTCGGACCGGCCGGTTTTTTCGCGGGCGCGTTTTGTTACTTCGCCCAAGGCGGGGTTTGAAGGAGAATTAACGCCAAAGTCGTTTTTGACAAATGCGAGTATGCCGTTTGATTGTCTCGCCGTGAAGAGTGACGGTGGAGTTGGGCAAACGTCGACCCGGCGACCGGTTTAATTTGAACTTTTGTAGCTTTAACGGCATGGTGAGTTTATGACCTGAGTTTCTTAGGTTGCTCTAACACTAAATTGGTCTTGTATTTTCTCTCAGTCGATTTGTTTTGGTAATGTTGGATGAGATTCAGAGTCTTGCAAAATCTGACTGTATGCAGCGGTGGCGGATTTACATTGGGCCACCTCAAGTTTTCGACAACTACGAAAACAAAGTTTAATTGTCTTGTGGTGAAAAGCGACACAGATTTTATTTCGTGAATTGTTATCGTAGCAATTAGGTGTTGTAAATAAAAAGGAAAAACAAATTCAATTCATGCCATATCGGTGGTGCACATTGGTTATATTTGTAAACTGAGTTTTTTAAATGTTGCCCTAGCAATAAATTGGCATTGTAATTTCTACTCTCTCCGTCCCAAAGTGATAGTCCATTTTGGGATTCCGTGCCATTTTCAACGGCTTATATCTTTTAATGTGAACTTCAAAAATATCCATTATACATTTCGTTTGAAAGATCTTAATTAATTCTATTATACAGAATTTTCAAAATCATAAAAACTATTATAAATTAAAAGATATAAGCCGCTGAAAATGGCACAGAATCCCAAAATAAACTATCATTTTGGGACGAAGGGAGTATTATTCTTAAAAGAAAAAAAATCACTTAGGGGGTGTTCCGCAAACTTAATTAAACTGAATAAGTTACTAGAATTGGCTTATTGAGTGAAATTGAATTAATATATTGTGAGAAAATGATCTGTCTCGTAAAGCAAAATAAGTCAATTTTGCATTTTACGTCAATATTGGGGAATATTCTATAGTTATGCATGGGATTTAGGCAGCTAGGATTCTTGCAAAATTAGACCGTATTCAGTGGCTGGACTACACTGAGCCACCTCGATTTTATCATCGTATAATGTCCACGTAAGCTTATAATTGGAAAAACCTAGTTGGTGTTGGGCATGCCATAACTCAAACTTGTAGGTTACCAAATGTGACCGGCTTGGTACATCTGATAGATTGAAAAAATGCGATTGAGAGAGAGAGAGAGAGAGAGAGAGAGAGAGAGAGAGAGAGAGAGAGAGAGAGAGAGAAACTTTTATGTGGAAGATCGATTGAGATATTGTGAGTAGATGCATGATTTGAGCTGAAAATTTTAATGATTTAGACTAGTAGTAAAATCCTAGACAAGGGCGGATCCAAGACACTAATGATTGACATATTTTGATAACTGTTTTTAGAAATAGAACAATTATTTTGTGATATCTCAAAATAGAAAGGAGTAGCAGTTTGAAACGGAAAGAGTATTACTAGTAAGATAATAAATTTTTTCCACGGGCAGTGGAAATCCTCACAATTCCTCCAAACCAATGACAGGTTGTCACGTCACCAATTTTTAAGGAAAAATATGTTGGACACTCTGGTTCCACTTCCCCTAAACTCCAACTAAACTCTTTCAAGTTTCAATAATTTAACACAAGCCCCATTTCCCCATTGTCTTTATTGTGTATTTTCTATTGGCCATTAAGCAGAAGAATATAAGAAGGAAAAGGTCGTTCGTCTTCAATGTTGTCGAAAAGAAAAATCGTCTTCAACATCGTGGTGCTAGTATACTTATATATGAAAAAAAGAAATAATTTTAATGAAAGTGTTTTTTAAAATTTTTGCATCCTCCTCTAATTTAATTTTTATTCTCCTCTGATTTAATTTTTATTCTATGGCTCATTATTTATGTAAGATCTAATGATGGATGCCACATACTCATCCTTGTTTTGATTTCTTTTCGATGAATTTTATGGATGACAATGAAGCTTTTTTTTTTTTTTGTGGATGAATGGTTTCATTTGTGAGTAAAAATCATCTAGCTTTGTCAATATGATGTTCATGACTCATAGTGTAGTTGGTTGTTACTCTCCCTTAGAAGAGAGAGGTCTTGAGTTTGATTTTTCAGGAAAGAGATGCTCGGGGAAAAAAATTATACTTTTCGCAATCAAAAAAAATTATATGTGCATTTTTTTACCTGTCGTTTTGAACAAAATCTTTTATGTTGTTGTTGTCTTCATTGTAAAATGAACATATTATGGCGCTAAAATAAAAGGAAACATATTGTAGTTATTGTTGACACTTGAATAAGGTTTTGGGGCTTCTGCGTAATTCTAAAAACTTGAAAAGTTGAGTGGGAATTTAGAGAAAGAGGTAAACAGGTTGGAAACGTAATTACTCACAAATGTTTTTACTAAACTGGTGATGTGCCAACGTGTTATTGATTTGGAGGAAAACCTAGTGTTTCCACCGCGGGTGGAAATAATATTTTCTCAACTAGTAATTTTGATATGCTCGTCAAAAAATGAGTTCAAATTTGTTCACCTTCACCTGATGAGTGTGAAAAAACATTCACCCTAATTGGTTGAAATAGTATGAGGTTCATCACAAATGGTGTGGATTCCACAACAAAGCAATGTCATGTTTATCAAAAAGTATATTAATTCTGTGAACCCTACACCATTTTAACCAATCAAAGTGAGAATTTTATTCACCTTAGTTGAGGGTGAACAAATTTGCAGTCACTTAAAAATGGACAAAAAAATTCAAGAGGGATAAAACATGTGGTCGTGGAGGGCGGCTAGCGGCCTAGCATTGAAGAACTAATTTGATAACTACTTTAAGTAACTTTAAAAGGCAACGTGTCAGATTTTCATTCTTCAAACGTCACTGCTTCCGTACTCTCCTTCCCTTCTTCCCCAAGTATTAATTAACCAACTAGACCCGACCCCACATTTCTCCTGAGTCTCCTCCCTCCTTTATATATCCCAACTGACAAAACACTTTGGAGTTCAAACAGAAACCGCAAGCACGCATGTGCAGCCGTTAGATTGCTCCCATCCATGGCATTCTCAAATCCCAGCCGTTCGATTTGTTCCGGTGCACCACCATCAGCGCACGGAATTGGAATCCCACTTCACGGTTTCCTCTTCCTAATCCTATTACTACTCTCAGCGGCGGCTCCGCCTTCAGCCACCGCACAAATCAGCGATGATGGTTCTTCTAACTCATCGGGTTCCTCTAACTCGAACGCCAGTACATCAATGGGGATCCTACTCGTGATCTTACTCCTCGCCTTCTTCGTCGTTGGCTTCGTACCTATATGCATTCGCTTCTGCGCCGCCGCATCTGAAAACTCCCGCCGCGCCGCCGCACGTCAGCGACAATCCAAGCCCGGACTCGATAAGGAAATCATCGATTCGTTTCCGGTTTTTCTATACTCTGATGTTAAAGACCTCAAGATCGGAAAAGGAGGATCGCTAGAATGCGCCGTGTGCATAGCAGAATTCGAAGATGGCGACGCTTTGCGATTACTCCCCAAATGCGACCACGCGTTTCACCCCGAGTGCATCGACACTTGGCTGGCCTCTCACAGCACCTGCCCCGTCTGTCGAGCGAACCTCACACCGAGTCTGAACGAACTCGGGGAAGTAACTGAGCCGACTCAGTCGACAGACTTGGATGGAGCACAAAATCCGAGTCAAAGTCAAGATCAAGAGCTGGTTCAGGTTTCGATTGACGTTGAGGAAGGTGGGAACGGCGAGGCAGAAGCGAGTGAAATGCCTAAGAGGAAGTTACCGAAGTCGAACTCGACGGGTCACTCACTGAGTCAACCAGGAGGGGATTTAGAGAGGTACACGTTGAGATTACCGGTTGAGGTGAGGAGGGAAATGATGAGTCGGAGATTAAAACGGACGATTAGTTGCGTCGTCGTTTTGCCCAGGGAAGAGAGCTCAAGGAGAGGAGGAGAAGGGAGTAGTAGGGGCCGGTCGGACCGGAATAGGCGGTCTGACCGGTGGGTATTTTCCATGACGCCGCAGTTTTTGTCGAGGGCTCGGTTTATCACGTCCCCTAAGGTAGGTTTTGATGGAGAATTGACGCCTAAGTCGTTTCTGACGAATGTTAGGACGCCGTTTGATTGTCTTAGTGTGAAGAGCGACGGAGTTGGCCAAACGTCGACCCGGCCGTCGGTTTAATTTTATTTTTTTTGCTATTCGATGTACATCAGTGGGGGAGTTGGTGAGTTAGTCTAGAGGGGATTTAGAAATTATCTATAACCATAAATCCCAAGCGTCTCTACCGAAGCCATCGGTTCAATGTAATACAGTACAATTCTTTATTGGATTTTTGTGGTTTTATTTATATTGTCAGTGTATCATTAGTTGCATAAATTACTTAAAAGGAAAAAATTGCAGTTAATGACCATGATTTGTGTACATTGTATTTATATAAGCTTGTTTGTTAATATTGTTCTGGCAAAGAAATTGGCATTGAATTTATTTTTTACTCTCGTTAGATTTGTTTTTCATTAATATTGGATAGGGTTGGGGCAACTAGGAGTCTTGTAAATCCTGATCGTATTCGGTGGCGGATCAACATTGGGCCACCTCGAATTTTTGATCATTTTGAGAACGATGTTTGACTGTCTTGTGGTGAAGTTATATGATATTTTATTTACCGTGTTGCCAGCCAATATCAGAGTCAGGGGTGTTTCGCTAAGAGAGTTTTTTAATTTTTCAGCTTTTCAAGAATTTTTATATGATACATTATGATAGAGTGACTGTCTTAAATTTAGGAATAAATAGCCTTTTTAATTTTTTTGAGTTAGCGAAATAGGGTCTCAGCATAGGCAATCTGCACTACATTTTTTCTTAAGGTGTTTATTTCGTCGCGGTGGGTTTCATGGAGATTTGACGCTTAAGTTGTTTTTAACGAATGCGAGACTGATTTAATTAATGACAGTACTATTCTTTCTTTGATTTTCGTGGTTTTATCGTATTGCGAGCGTAGCATTAAAAAATATAAATTACTCCCTCCATTCCAAATTACTTAAAAGGGAAAAATTGCAACTAATGACCATGATTTGTGTACATTGTATTTATATAAGCTTGTTTGTTACTAATGTTGTTCTGGCAAAGAAAATGGCATTGAATTTTTTTTTTACTCTCGTTCGATTTGTTTTTCATTAATATTGGATGGGGTTGGGGCACCTAGGAGTCTTGTAAGTCCTGATTGTATTCGGTGGCCGATCAACATTGGGCCACCTCGAATTTTTGACCATTTTGAGAACGATGTTTGACTGTCTTGTGGTGAAGAGTGAATGATATTTTATTTACCTTGTTGCCAGCCAATATGAGTGGCGAATGTAGAATTGCTATTTTTGCCAAATGTACGGGAGGTTATTCTTCAGTAATTTTACAAAAATCTCTCAAAGTGTACTAAAAATATGTAAAAAATTGAGGGGAGTACAGGGACTGAACACCCCCCTTGCACCCCCAAGTCCGCCCCTGCGGCAATATCTGAGTCAGTATAGGCAATCCGCACTACATTTTTCTTTATAGTTTCAATTTACTTGATTAGTTTGCGTCTTTGTTTTGCCTAAGAAAGGGAGTTCAATGAGAGGATGAGAGAGGAGTAGTAGGGGCCGGTGGAGCTGGAATAAGCAATCAAACTGTGTTTTTCGACGGCGCCGCCATTTTTGTCGAAGGCTCGGTTTATTTCGTCGCGGTGGGTTTCTTGGAGATTTGACGCTTAAGTTGTTTTTAACGAATGTGGGACTGATGTAATTAAGGGAATTGAATTTCACACCCCCTATTTCAACATCTGCATCCCCTTTTTGTTTTTATTAGGATGAAATTAATGAAATACCCCTCAATTTCAACGTCTGCATCCCCAAGGGATTATAAAATGGAGGGGTATTTTAGTAATTTTGCCCTAATAAAAATAAAAAGGAGGTGCAGAATTCCCTACTATATATAAAGAGTCAGTGAATTTATTGTTTTCCTCCCACAATTTCTTCCCCTGTACAAAGTCAGTTTTGTCCATTGTTTTTCCTTATTCCACAAATAGATCCACTGACTTTTGTGTACCCAAGGAAATTAAGGAATGACAAATGGTCCAGCTGAGAAGTCTTACTTGACCATATTATTCCACGTGTCATAATATTTTTCAGATATTTATGGTGGAATCCACACCATTTATAATGGACCCCACATAATTTCAACCAATTAGGATGAGAGTTTTGTTCATCCTTTGCACTCGTGGGTAATGTGTAAAGTTGATCCCCTGCCATAAAGTTGATCCACACCATTTATGGTAAAATCTTAAATTAAATGTCGATTAATATGATTCCGTAGTCCTTTATGTTTATGAAAATGGGTTCAACCACACTTAATCAAATCCATCAAACTCACTTTTACACAAAATAAATTCATTTGGATCAGGTATTAATTGACATTCATTTTTATGACTTTCGGCACGATTAATATTCTCAAGAAGCTCTACAACTGAATAGATCTTATCTTCAAACTTAACCCCGCTTTGTGCCCATATATTGACAACTGAAGGGTGCTATCTCCAGACGGGAAGCTAGCAGCTATTTAATGTCTCCAAATCCTGTTAATCTAAGGGTACCGACCACCCTTGTACCAACCATGCACAGACGGTGCCGGGATCCCCTTATGGGTCCCAAACGATCAATCTGAACCGTTGATTCATCAACGGTTTGGATTAAAACTTTTAGGGCCCATAAATGCAAGGCCAATTTTTTTGCCAGAACAACATTAACAAACCAGCTTATATAAGAGTAAATACAATGTACACAAACCATGAATTGCAATTTTTCCCTTTTTAAGTAATTATATTTATACCGTCCGAATGATACGCTGGCAATATAAATAAAACAACAAAAATCCAATAAAGAACTGTACTCTATTAAATTAAACCGATGGCCGGGTCGACGTTTGTCCAACTCTGTCACTATTCACAACAAGACAATCAAACGGCGTCCTGACATTCGTCAAAAACGACTTAGGCGTTAGATCTCCATCAAAACCTACCTTGGGCGACGTAATAAACCGAGTTCTCGACAAAAACGGCGGCGTCATGGAAAATACCCACCGGTCCGACCGCTCATTCCGGTCCGACCGGCCCCTACTACTCCCTTCTCCTCCTCTCCTTGAGCTCCCTTCCCTGGGCAAAACGACGACGCAACTAATCGTCCGTTTTAATCTCCGACTCATCATTTCCCTCCTCACCTCAACCGGTAAACTCAACGTGTACCTCTCTAAATCCCCTCCTGGTTGACTCAGTGAGTGACCCGTCGAGTTCGACCTCGGTAACTTCCTCTTCGGCATTTCACTCACTTCTGCCTCGCCGTTCCCACCTTCCTCAACGTCAATCGAAACCTGAGTCTGCTCTTGATCTTGACTTTGGCTTTGATTTGGATTTTGTGCTCCGTCCGAGTCTATCGACTGAGTCAGCTCAGTTACTTCTCCGAGTTCGTTTGGACTCGGTGTGAGGTTCGCTCGACAGACGGGGCAAGTGCTGTGAGAGGCCAGCCAAGCGTCGATACACTCAGGGTGAAAAGCGTGGTCGCATTTGGGGAGTAATCGCAAAGCGTCGTCATCTTCGAATTCTGCTATGCACACCGCGCATTCTAGCGATCCTCCTTTTCCGATCTTGAGGTCTTTAACATCAGAATAGAGAAAAATCGGAAATGAATCGATGATTTCCTTATCTAGGCCGGGCTTTGATCGACGCTGTCGTGCGGCGAAGGCGAGGCGGGAGTTTTCCGATTCGGCGTCGGCGGCGGCGCAGAAGCGAATGCAGATAGATAAGCAGGCAATGACGAAGAAGGCGACGAGTAAGATCACGACGAGGATCACCACTGATGAATTGACGTTCGAGTAATCGGAATCCGATGAGTTCCACGAGGACGTAGAACCATCGCTCATTTGTGCGGTGGCTGAAGGCAGCGGCGCCGCTGAGAGTAGTAGTAATAGGAGGAGGAAAGCGTGAGGGATTCCATGCGCTGCTGGTGCACCGTCAGAAATCGAACGGTTGGGATTTGCGAATGCCATGGCTGGACAATTTTAACGGCTGCACATTCGCGCGGTTTCTGTTTGAACTCAAAAGTGCTTTTCAACGAGGAGGTTTTATATACTGGGAGGAGAAATGTGGGGTCGGGTCTATCTAATGACTTGGGGAAGAAGGGAAGAACAAGACGGAAGCACTGACGTAGAAAAGAACGAACATCTGACACGTTTGCCTTTAAAATTACTTAATTGTTATAGTAGTATTAGATTTTTAATGTCAGCGGCCCTCCTCCACGACCACACATTCATGGAGGACCGCTTTTATGTATGAGTAATATTTTTTTGATTTCTAATGTAGTAATTTTTATTATTTTGAAAATTTTATTTAATAATTTATTCAAGATTTTTGAAATAAGGTTCACATTTGCATATTTATATTCTTATAATCTAGCTTTATTATTTCATTTTGTTATAAAATAAGATTTACTGTCAAATAGGTAAACAACGTTGTTATGTTACGTGTGCTGGCACTTATAATTTGGCCTTGTTTTAATTTCTCACTTAAACTCAAAATCGACTTATTGTGATTTACGAGATAAGTAAGTTTGTTACAATCGTCTATTTATGGGCACAAGCAGAGTTGATTTGATGATCAGATTAGTTTATTTATTAGAACTCATCAAGAACATTAACTGTATTGAAAATCTTAAAATGAATGCCGATTATACCATTTGGATTCGAGAACTTATCTTATTTGGAATAATACGTTAACTATTCTCTTGTGAATTCCATTGCGTCAAAATTATCAAAAAAAAAAAAGAAGATAAAATAAAACAAGGTATGAAATTCGAACTAATATGAGGTAAATTCTTCATCTGAATAAAGATAATCGCACTTACGTGCCCGTCACCTTATCTATGCAGTAAACCATAAAAGAATTTTTATTTTTATTTTTGTGTTTAATTGGGAATTTGCTACCTTATCCCCCCCCCAAGGGGGCTTATAAAAGAGAGTTTTTGAAATTGGGTTTTGGTTTAATTACGAATTTGAGTCCCTAGAGTTTGTTGTTTTGTGCATTTGAGTCCCTAGAGTTTGTTGCTTACGCATTTGAGTCCCTAGAGTTTGTCCCCCCCCAAGGGGACTTATAAAAGAGAGAGTTTTTGAAATTGGGTTTTGGTTTAATTACGGATTTGAGTTCCTAGAGTTTGTTGCTTTGCGCATTTGAGTCCCTAGAGTTTGTTGCTTACGCATTTGAGTCCCTAGAGTTTGTTTGACTTATGAGTCCCTAGAGTTTGTTGCTTACACATTTGAGTCCCTAGAGTTTGTTTTGACTTATAAAAGAGGGAGTTTTGAAATTGGGTGTTTGGTTAATTACGGACTCATAAAAATACACGGGCATAAAAATCGTGCTGGGCACGAGGCCTTAAATCTAGTGAAAGCAAAAAGTCGAGTTGTATGTACATCTTGTCAAAATAACTACTATTTTTTTTTTTTAAAGGAAAAGAAAACTACGATTATGCTTTTTGTTCGTTGATCAAGTCTAGAGACTTTCAGAATTCAACAAGAAACCAACTAGAATTATAAAAGTGGTTGAAATGGGAATCATCTGGAGTGCTCAAGCTAGTTCGTTGCCCTTAATTAAAAGGCTTCACATTAGCACAAAGTAGGTTCACCGAGGTTCCAGATCATCTGTTCTAAAACCCCCTATTCCTCTGTTGCAAAGGGGTTTGCACCGTTGGATGATGAATTTTATTTTAGTGTTTTAAAAACTTATGTGTGATCCAACAATCCAAAATCCATTACAAAAGAGGAACATGAGAATTTTGAAACAGGAGATCCCACTCCCACCGATTAAAGTCAATTTGGCTTTTGCCACTACTCCTATTAAAGTAGTAGTATTGAATAAAATATTATTCTTTGAGCAAGCCAAGATGGTTGCTAGGATGTACCACGTGGCACTAGAGAAAGCAATATGTGGTATTCCTTTGCTTCTTTTTTTTTTAACGAAAATGCTTACATATGCCTAATGGCTTATGTTGATATTGAAAAAATATTTTGGAATGTGTAAAAATAATATAAATATTTTGAAAAATATAAAAAATGTACTCCCTCCGTCCCAATTTTATAGTCTCAGTTGTCACTTTTTGTCGACCAAAAAATATTGTCCCACTTCAAAACTAAATGGGTAATGGTTAAAAAAATTCCTCTTATACCCTTACGTTTTGGAATTAAAAATAATAAAAAAGTAAAAAAGTGTAATAATTAAAGGGTAAAATAAGAAAAATATGTTTTCAAAAGTACAATAATTATACCCCTTATTAAGTTGGAAGCCCCAAAATAGACTATAAAATTGAAACGGAGAAAGAGTCGTTTTTTTTTTATAATATTTTTTTGTATGCATAATGTATGTCCAGTGGCATACAATATCAAAACACTTTTTTTAACCTCTTCCGGACAACTCCAGATACCTCCTTCGAGGTTTTCTGAAATGTGACCTCCCTCGGTGTTGTTGCTGACAATGAAAAGACAGTATGGAAGGTTATTGACATGTCAGAATCATCAAGGGAAGTCATGTTAAGGGGTGCACTATTTTGGTGTACATTAAATGTAGGATCTTGCTACACATACAGAGCACACACGCATAGAAAACGTACATAGCATGTTCGGGGATCCACTTTTGGGTCCAACACGAGTGATCCGAACCGTTCATTATTCTTAGAACATTTTTCCGAAGGGCCCCACAAAAAATCAGCTCAATCGGACGGTTAGAAGTGGCTGAACCAAATTCCCACCGTTTCAAACAAAAATGGTGGGACTTTGGTTCAGCCACTTCCAACCGTCCGATTGAGTTGATTTTTTGTGGGGGCCTTTCGGAAAAATGTTCTAAGAATAATGAACGGTTCCGATCATTCGTGTGGGACCCACTTTTGGGTCCCCGAGCGTGCTCTGTGCGTTTTCTGTACCTGTGGATCGGTACCCATAGGTTTTTCCCTAAATGTACTCTGCTTCTGTGGGACTCAAAATGGGTCTCACGCAAATGACTGGAGTCACTCAATATTTTTAAAATATTTTTTTAAGGACCTCTGTAAAAAATTAGCTCATTCTAACATCGGTAAGGTTTCAATAGATTATTTGCCTAATTTCCTGTCAGTAAATTGGGCGCATAATCGATCGAGTCATTACCGGTGTTAAAATGAGCTAATTTTTTTTACAGAGACCCTTAAAATTTTTTTTAAGAATATTGAGCGGCTCTGATCATTGGCGTGAGACCCAAAATGGGTCCCACGAAAGTGGTGTACATTTGGTGTACCCATAGGCTTGACAGTGATTCTTTTTTTTTTGGCATTTTATTTTCGTTTTACCTCTCTCACTCTCTTTTTTTTACAATCGCTCCCAAATTCTTGATTCCGACACAACTTAAGTAGGATTAGCCAGGAGCAAGCTTGAACCTAGTTTTCATTATCAATGTTTACTTCTAGCCCACCATCCTTTTCTCCTATTGTTGGGCTGCTGGGTTGGGGTCTGAGGCCCTTTTCTCTTTCAACCCACTCCTTGATTTGGTTCTTCCAGCCCAGTTCTCTTTTAGCCCAGTTCAAGACTACTTTTTTTCTGGTCTTCGTTTAAAGCTAGAGATTCAGAAGATTGTGTTGACGTTTGATTGATCTCATTTTTTCCGTCAAGGACATACTTCGATGTGAAACGCCCGAAATCTATGATGCAAACGGTTCCGATCAACAGAGTGGCTGGGGAAAAATGGTCAAAATTGGACTAAACTGGAGGATAGCTAAATGGACGAGTGCGTGTCCTATTGCATCTTGTGAGGCAAGTGGTTTCATGTGATTTGTTCATATAGTAGGGTTAACTGCCTTTTTTTATTTGGAATTTTGCTGACGAATTCTATTTTGTTTTCTTTATGGGTTGGGCTGGGGTTTGAGGCCCTTTGGTCTTCCAGCCCAATTCAGGATTACTTTTTCCTGGTTTTCATTTTGCAAATAGGTTCTTTTCCGGATAACTAAGTGGGAAGCTGGTACAATATACCCCATTGTCAGGGGGACATTGTGTACCCCTATAATCTTAACCATTCAATGGCATAACATTAATCATAAGAACGCGTAATAAAAAATCACAGATGGCGTAACAAAAATCATTCAATAACGTAATATTTATTAACCACTTAATGACATACTAACATTAACCTTTAGAAGTCAATAACATTTTAGCCACTTAAAAGGCATATCATTCTTTAAAATGGCATAATATGTTACGAGTCACTTTTCTTGTGATGTCGCCCATCATAACATTAACCACTCAATGGTATAACAGTAACCACTCAATCTCATAACATTAACCTTTAGAATGTATAACATGTCACGATCGGGGGACACCATAAAAGAGAGGATATTATAGAATTTTCTAATTAAATATATCTGAACTAGCTTATGCATACCTCGATCGGATAGTCCATAGAGAACAATCACACTATTTACTAGCGGAGGCTTCAATTATAACAGCATCAGAATTTCATATAGCTAGTCAGCCAGTTGTTGGCCGGAGATAATTATATTTCAAGAACTAAATTTCATATAGCTAGTCATCCTATTAGGAAAAAATACAAACAAATTGCTAATTGGACTGATAAAGAATTTAGATAGTTTGTCCATGTGCGTACATGTTGATTTGTTTTGAAAGTCGCATCTTTTTATATTTTCGTTGGAAAACTTGTATTTAAATGATGAGGAAAAGTTGTCTCTTTTGGGTCACGCATTTTGTTTTCCCCATTGGCAGTTGTTATAAATAAAAAAACAAAAGACCAAAAAAATACACAACGAAGGATTGGCCAAATTAAGTATTGAAACCTAAAGTTCAAATGGCTTATATATGCTCAGGGACGGAGTCAGGATTTAAACTTAGAGGTGCTACCGGAAAAGATCAATAACATCAATATACTTCCTCCGTTTCAAGAATATGTTTGATGCGAAACCGAGAACTTAAAAAAAATTATTTGAACAAATTCAAAAAAAAAAATTAAAAATTAAAAGAACTCGTTGAGGAAATTTTGTATCTTGCGGGAAAAAACCGGGACACTTTTTTTTTTTTTGGACTAATAGAGAATTGAACACCAATAAAAGTACAGTATTCTAAGATTAATGATACATAATACCCACAAATTGAATATATATTTTCATAGGTGAATTGATATCATCCATCAACAATTGTCAAACAATATCTATAAAGTTGGTAGGAGGTTATGAAGCAAAACAATAATCTTTTTGGTGAGAAGTTAGGATCGGAAGTGACCCGTCCCACTCCGCCCTCTCAAAAGCTCCGTTCCTGCTTACGCTTTGACCTGGGTAACATGAAACAAGTTGAATTAGTTGAGATGTGTGCAAACTGACTCCGATATCCGGTTGTAAAAAAAAATAAAATTGAGACAAGTTGAATTCCAAGTGATTTAGCAAAGACCACCTCACTAACCGTCCCGAATTTATTGTCCATTTATGGATATGCGTGTCATTTTTCAATTACTTATATATTTCAATTTATAATGCTTTTTACCATTTCGTAAATTTTATTTGATAGTACTAATCGAGAACTATCAAACGATAAATATGTATAACATTATACATTTAAAAATGTAATCAATTTTTTGAGGTATAGTAAATAGTGAAAGTAGACAATAAAAATGGGACAGAGGGAGTAGTACTATATGTAGTGCTAGATAATTTCTATAGTTTTTCCCTAAATTAGGACAACTGTCTTTTGGAACTTTTGCTCTTCATTTCCGTACTCTCTTTTGGGTTTTTTTTTTTTGAACAACAAAAGAATTTTATTAATCTTTTGATCAAAGATTAAAAAGGAAGAGGAGCAGAGAACAATGAGGAGAGAAACTCCAACATGAACAAGCAACCTCAGACCCAAGAGAAGATGGAAAGCAAGGAGCTAACCAAAAGAAAAAACACCAGGACATGCCCCTGGAATAACAGAAAAACATAAAGCAAGCGCAAAGGATGTATCTAACTCCACCATGTCTAACTTCTTCTGAATATTGCCAAACGGATCTTTTGCCCATATTTTCAATGCCTCTTTCATCCCTTTGAGTTTCATGCATATCCTCACAGCTGCCCATTTGTGCCTATGGTTTACTAACCATTCCTTTTCCATAATTTTGAGACACTCTATATCTTCTAGCCAAGCATTAAAAAACCTGAATGGTTTTGGCCCCCCAGTCCCTATCATCTTCCATTAATAAAATTGGGCAATGGTCAGAAAAGGTTCTAGGAAGACCCCATTGCTTTAAGTTGAAATTGTCCAATCATTCTGAATGAAACGTGGAAGATGAAATTGCTTTAAGTTGAAATTGTCCAACCATTCTGAGCAATATATATGAACTGTGGCTAATTATAATGAGATGGTTAGTGGGTATATTAGATATTGAGTGATTTATCGCTCATGGTGCTATTGTTGGCTCAGACATGTTACGCCAGGTATTGAAGACGGAACTGAAGGACAAGATAAAGTCAATGGAGAAGCTTTTGAAGAATAATGTTGTCAAATCCTGTACCCCAAGTAGTTGTCAAGCTAATAAACACTAATTTTGTTTCCATTGTTATTTAAGAAGTCGACCATTTATTTATAAATTAAATCATTTTGGAAAATAATTTAAATAATCCCTCCGAAATTCGAGGCATTACATATAGTTAGCCTAGATGCGTAATAATCCGATTTTGAATCATATGACGGATCAAAGAAGGAAACTCAAAGGCGGACTTTGTTCACTTTGGTTCTAAAACTTTTCTCTCTTAGCATAATTTTCAATGTGTTTTCTCTCAACTTATTACTCCCGTGATGTAACTATCTATCTCTCTCTTTTTAATAATTGCCCTAAAAAATTCCCTCAAAAGTCAAAACCTTTACCAATCCTAGAGGTGAGCCATTGTGATCTTGTGGTTGCATGGTTTGACCATGTCTAGAGAAATTTTAGTGACGTAACCCTAAATGGATTAGAGAAAAAAAAATACAAACCATATGCACGTTTGGCAAATAAACATAAACATGTTTTTTGGTTTATTCGTTTTGTCTTTATTCAATTTTTTTTTCGCAAATGTTAGTTTTGCATCAAATTTTTGTGGTTTATTGGTTCCTTTCGACAAGACGAATCTAAAGAGTATAAAATTATAGTCAAAACTAAATTTTGTTTTGAATAAAACCAAAAATACGTGGTATATTGGTTTAATTTTGGCTTTATTCAAAAAATAATTAATTTTCACTATAATTTCATACTTGTTAGATTCGTACGTTAAGAGGAACCAATAAACCACAAAAAATTAATGCAAAACTAACATTTACGAATTTTTTTTGAATAAAGATAAAACGAATAAACCAAAAAACCAGTTTTTGATTTATTTGCCAAAAGAGGTTGCACCTGGGGGTTGTCGAGAGGTCGAATTATAAATTAAAGATTTGTGTCACAAGTCAAAAGTAAACCCTTTTTAAACTTATCATTTCATATGAATGCAAGGAAAATGTCAATAAACACGAGATTGAAGTAGGTTTGAGAAGATTGTTCAAGTGTGTGTCCGGACAAATGTGACTCTAGTTTCTAGATTTTTTCTCTCTCTAATTCCTCGTCCCTCAGCATTTTTGTTCTTTTTTTTTTTATAAAATCTAGCATTTTAACGCAGAATACCTAACACAATACCTTTTTATTGATAAAAGTATCGCTTTCACATCATTATGGTAAAAATATTGAAAATTTAACTGTGAACATATTAGTTTAATTTTACAACCTATGAGAAATGGACTTGGGTGGGTGTTGTGCATTTGGGTGCTATGCACTCATCGGCCGTCCGATCATGTTTTGGACGGCCTGGATGCATTCGGCAATTTTAATTTAATTTTGATTTACTTTTATCGGAAAAAAATCAAAACACATCCGAACTGTCCAAACCACAATTGGACGGCCGAGGGATGCATAGCACCCAAGTACACAGCACCCACTCCGTTTCCTGTGAGATGCAAGGCTTCACTACCTTGCACAACCATTACAGCATATATATGTCATGATCCATTAACATGGAATCACCCAACGTATTTTTCCAAATTATTTATCAACCACTTGCTACATTCTGTACATACTTTATGATAATGGGGTTGAAAAAGAAGGGGAATGATTTTCACACTCCCCTTTTAGCCATTCACACTCCCTTTTTGTCTTTTTTCTCATGTGAAATTACTATATTACCCTTACATCTTGAGTCATTTTTTTCATGTGAAGGGCAATGTAGTAATTTCACATGAGAAAAAGACAAAAAGGGAGTGTGAAAATCATTTTCCAAAAAGAAACCTCATAAGTACTCCCTCCGTCCCAATTTGTTTGCTCAATACGAAACTACGTGCAATTTTCAAACTATAAAATAATGTATTTGCAAAAATAATTTTCTAATAAATGTGGATCTTGTTTGATAGATCTCATTGCAAACTTTAATACGGTGC
Source organism: Gaultheria prostrata (assembly GCA_036023075.1). Lineage (NCBI taxonomy): Eukaryota > Viridiplantae > Streptophyta > Magnoliopsida > Ericales > Ericaceae > Gaultheria > Gaultheria prostrata. Next base: position 50,365 of record JAXBDA010001269.1, read on the forward strand.
AAAAAAAATTCAAAAATTATTTTGATAAATACATTAATTTTTAGTTTGAAAATTGCATGTAGCTTCGTAGTGAGCAAACAAATTGGGACATAGGGAGTATATGATTGTACCTATAGAATGTGGGCCTACACTGCCTTCCAAAGGGAACACATTTTGAGATAAAAAAAATCTTTGAATTGAACCGTTCATATTTCAGGGCTCGACGATAATAATATCTTTAAAAGGTATTACGGTAATTGAATCTCCATAACTGCACAATCGATTGTAATTTATTTTGCAAGCAATTCAAGAATCATGTATGCTTTTCACAAATTTTTCGAGAACAGTATATTTTTGTCACCGTGTTATTAATATCCTTAAATTGTTTATTTTCTGTGATTTTTTTTTTTGCCATTAACTTTAAAAAATAAACAATTTGGATCAAATTTTGAACTCGATCGGGAGCTTGGGATTCACATCCCAACTCCATACTAGATTTAAACAAAATTTGCAAGAAAACACTCTTTTTGGTGTAAACATCAGGTGTGAAGCTTACTCACATTTTGAGTTCCTAAATTATCCTTCTAGACTTGAGGGACGGAGTTAGGAATTTCACAACGTAGGGGCGAGCCTATGTAAATCCATAGGAAATTTTTTGAATTTTTTTTTTCCTATATAAAAGTTGAGGGTTTTTTTTGCTTGCAGGAGCGACCGCCCCTACTGGCACCTTCCGGTTCCATCCTTGCTAGACTATTAATGAAAGTGCCAAGAAGAAACCAAAAAAAAAAATCCACCCTTATTTTCCTTCTCCCATCTCTTTTGCACACGCATCGCTTTCTCCCGGTCATTTAATTTGGAGTAATATCTTACGAAATGAAAGAGTCTGATTACACATTCATATTTACAATCAAATTTACAACCGATTCACAACATTAGCATGTAGCTCTAACATTTTGATGATTGAAAACGTTTAGCTTATACAACACGTCAAAAACCATACGAATACCGAAATTTAGATTTATGGAATGTCGATAAATGTATGATCAGAACACATTTGTTTCCTATGTGAGATGATTTTTTTCTTTTCCGATCGTGCACTTTTGGACATTCTATAAACTTAATCTTGGCATTCTTATTATTTTCGGTGCATTTCCGATCATCAAATGATAAACCATATATATGGTAATGTTGCCAATTAGTTGTAAATTTATTTGTGAAAATGAGTATATGACTAGACTTCCCCAATATCTTAAGACAACTGTAATCATCATCCATTTGCACAAGCCTCTCTCTCTCTCTCTCTCTCTCTCTCTCTCTCTCTCTCCTCTTTTCTAGTAGTTTTTTTATCCATGGGAAAAGTAACGAAGTTCAGAGATCTAATCGGAGTAATCAAAGACAAGGCTTCAGCATCAAAAGCAGCCTTACTCTCCAAACCAAACACCTCCTCTCTCCACCTCTCTGTCCTACGCGCCACCACCCACTCCCCATCCACGCCGCCAGACGAAAAGCACCTCGCCGCGCTCCTATCCCTCGGCGATTCCTCACGCGCCACCGCAGCCGCCCTCATCGAGTCCCTCATGGACCGACTCCACCGCACCGGCACCGGCACCGTCGCCCTCAAGTGCCTCCTTACGATCCACCACGTCATCAGGCGGGGCCCTTTTATTCTACAGGATCAACTTTCGGTATTTCCCGCCTCCGGTGGCCGGAATTATCTCAATCTTTCTGGGTTTCGCGACGGCGCCACCGCTGCCACGTGGGTCCTCTCTGCTTGGGTCAGGTACTGAAAATCCACATCGAGTTTTAATTCTTTTCCTTTATTCGCATAATTAGAGTTTTAAATCGCGGTGATCGTGATACGGCCATATAGCGGAACGTTGTTCATATTCAAACCGATATCGAATTGTATCACACAGTGGTAACGAATATCACGGTCCGAAATCCCGTTACGTAACAGCTGATACTATTCATAACAGCCTTCATTTAAAAACCGATCGATAGTATACAACCAAACGAATTTGCAAAATCATATGAGATGTTTCATATTGACTCGTCTCAATTGCCACTTTTTTGTTATTTCTAAAAAATTGTTGTTCTTGAAAAAATATTACTCCGACTCCAACTTAGAGAAATTACCTTTTCTACCTTTTTATTTTCAAATGAAAACGTAAATTCCAAAATGTAATGAATATGTTACCTTTTCTTTCCAAACCTAATAAAGGAAAATAGTAGTATAAATTTTAAAGATTGTAATAAGTAACTATGTGTGCTTAATAAATTGGAATTGCCATGATAAGCTAACAATTTGGGATATTGGCAAAGCATTTACAAATTAGAATTCAGAAATGTTTGGAATTTCTATAGTTCAATTTTTTTGTGTTTAATAGTCACGGGTCCTGGTTAGCTTATATGCATCTCCACTAATTTCTTCATCTGGCCGACAAAGGCAGACCGTCTACACATGGACTAAAGCCTAGCGGATTCGAAAGGAAATTTTTCTATAGTTACTCCTAAATTTTCCGTAGCACAAACCCCAAAACAAACCCATGTTATATTTGAGGACCACTTTGAATAGACCAACAATAATTATGAAAATGATTTCCCAGCGACCAACCAATAATATAATAAGTTTCGTAAACAACAATAAAATGATAGTTTATGTTCCGCGGATCGTACTAGGAAAAGAGATTATTTACCAAAAAAACAAAAGGGTGAAAGAGATTTTCTTCTAAAATATGGGGGCGTTTTTTTGAAGGAAATACTCATAAAATAGATGAGTGATCATAAAAAGCCCCGGATAAAAAAATATATATATATATATATGCCTGTTTATTTGATTTGATTTAAGCGCTGAATTAGCTATTTCCAAGATGACTAAAGTTTCATATGTTTTTTTTCAAATATGTACGACCCAACTTCAGTATATAACTTGTAAAAAAAAAAAAAAATTTAGTTCAGTATATAAACCCGAATGTTATTTTTTCCCTTCTTTTGTATTCCTTTCAGTACTTTGCGGGATTGGTTTGCTTTTTCCCTATTCTTGCTCTGTGTTTGGTTATGGCTTTTTCATCTCGATGTATCATTTATCGAGTTTTAATATAAATTTTTTTGCTGATAAAAAATAAAACCCGCAAATTGTGAGACAAGATCATTAGGGATTTGACACTATTACGATCACTGTTTATCTGGTTGAATTATATATTGGATGACATTATAGATATTATCCCTTTTAATCATATTTATTTTGGTTCATCCTCATTAAAAAGAAAGAAAACATTATCCTCGTTCCTATAAATTTAGATTGTATGAAATATAGATCCTACTAAAAAATAATTTAATATTTAGTGCCAGTGTATTGTAGGGGTATGCCATAGACCATCCTAATCAATAGTAGCGAGGGTAATGTTCACCATTTTTAATGAGGAAAAATAAAATCGCACTCCTTTTAATCCGGTCAAACAAACGGGTTTACATTAGAGTATAATCATGTGTTGATACATTTTGAAGTTTATATATTATTCAGTAATTTCGGAGCACAGTTGCGTCGTAGTCGGGATCACTCCAAAACTATATATTATTGTGGGGTCCATAATAATGTGTGGTTTTGAAGAGTACTACTTAGGTGGTTTGATCATAACTTTCTTGATTCATAATTTTAGGACATTGACTATATTATCCCTTAATTTGATGACTAATATAAAACATACGTCAGGTGGTACGCTTGTTACCTGGAAACCCTCCTGTCCACCTCAAGAGTTATTGGATTCTTCCTCTGCTCGTCTTCATCCACATTACAAAAAGACAAGCAAGACGATCGACTCTCATCATACCTCAACCTAGATTTGATCCGAGACGTCCATTCTCTGGTTGCACTTATCCAAGAAACGTGCAAAGCACCCGATTCCCTCCTCGTCGAAGGCGACAAAATATTGTACGAGGTCACGAGTTTGGTGGGCGGTGACTATCTTTCGGCAGTCAACGAGATTTTATCACGACTCAGTGAGTTGAACCAGAGACCGAGTTGTCTGAATTTCGCCGAGTCGGTTGAGTTGATGGGTGGTTTGAATAGGTTAGAGGATTGTAGAGAGAGAATGGAAGCTTTGTTTGTTTTAAAGAAGCCTTTGGTTGAGACTTTGTGGGGCTTGGTTGGAGAGTTGAAAAGTGGGATTGTGAGGGGTAATGTGGGTAGAGAGGATAGGAAATTGGTGAGTGTGGGGAGGAGAGAGAAGGGGAGAGAGAAGGGGAGTGAGTCGGCTCGGTTTGGCGACCGAGTTGTGCAGCGTGCCGACTCGGTTCAGTTTTCTTCGGCGAGGTTTGGGTTTAACAAGTTGTCTTTGATGGTTTTTGATTCTGTTTAAAGGAACACTTGATTCTGAGTGTGATTTCTATGTTCTTTAATTGTCATTTTTGGTTTCATACATTTGTAAATATTGGAAGAGGTTTTTGGAAATTGATGTACTGCAAGAAAAATTGTACAGAAAATAGAACCGAGGACATGTTTGTTTGACCGGGCTAATAATAAAGAGAGATGCAATCACACAGTATTATACCATCTGATCCGATTAGGGGTTGTTCCAATTGGCTCAAATTTTTTTAAGTCGAAGTATTGTGAGAGAATGACCTGTGTCTTATAAAACACAATAAATCAGTTTTGAGTTCAAATCGGGAATTTAAGCAAAGCATATAATGGTCGGATGCTAAATGTCTTATGGTATCGTATATCCAACACGACGTAGAATTATATATCGCATGAATGTTTAAATTCCAACTACGAAGATAAAAATTTTTAACTAACGACTTCCTCATTGACTAAAATCAACCTTTGTTTAGATTGAATTTTCATTTTAACAAATAGGAAACAAGTAGTTAGAAACCGGACATGTGGTAAATTTGAATGCATAGTCTAATTCGACGTATATATCCGATCCGACAAAAGAATCCTAAATAAGAGTATCTTATTTGCGTGTTATGCTAGGATTATTTTTCTTCATTTTATCGTGTTTGACTACTCATACGGTAATTTCCTAATGCACGTTACAAGGCTATTTAGATTTTTAAGTACTTTTTTTAGGAAAAGTACTTCAAAAGATATTCAAATTAGGGTACCTAAATCGAAATTAGTCAGTGTTCCACAAACTGATTAAATTGGATTGATATATTATGAGAGAATGACATATGACCTTGTTCTGTTTGTGTCTCCAGACCCAGATTTTAAATTATTAATCAATCATTATCCATATTTCTCTCCGATCATTACCGTTATTTTCAATTTTTATTTTCATTTCTCTCTATATCTTTCTTCAATCATTACCTCCACTTTCCAATTATTACTCGCATTTCTCTTTCCACTCAAAACCCAAATTCGAAAACCAAAACTCAAACTGAACATAACTGTAAAATGTAATAAAACAGTTTAACCAATAAATCCGTTTACTAAAACATGCTAGAATCTTGCAATGAAACCCTGGAAAGCCTTAAAAGACCTTGCTACATGCACAGAAAGGAAGTGAACAGAAAATGTACAGATCAGTTAGGGACCCACTTTTGGGTCCCACACAAACGATCCGAGCCGTTCATTCATCGTAGAATAATTTTCTGAGAGGCCTCGCGAGAAATCAGCTCAATCGGACGTGCGTAAGTGCTCGATCTGAAACCCACCCCGTTTCATTCAAACGTTTTTTATGAAATGGGGTGGGTTTCAGATCGAGCACTTACACACGTCCGATTGAGCTAATTTCTTGGGGGCCTTTCGGAAAATTATTCTACGATGAATGAACGGCTCGGATCGTTTGTGTGGGACCCAAAAGTGGATCCCTAAGCTGATCTGTACGTTTTATGTTCACCTCCTTTCTGTGTAGTTAGGATTATCCTAAAATTTAGGAACTTACTATAATAATCCCCATTCTCTTAAGTGGATTCTAAGGCTTGCTCGCTTTTCATCTTCTAGCTACGACAAAAGTCAAACTCCTCACATACATCAACTAATAAATCAAAAAAAGATAAAATGTCAAAAAGCCAAACTTAGTGGAACGTGTATCATATTCATATGTGCCATCGATGAAATTGAATCTTCAAATAGTAGTCGACTTGCAGTCTGACTATGTGTACGGACATATGCGTACGTAATATACACAAGCAAATCTTTATTTTTTGTTCCAACAAATCAATAAACACTCTTTGACCGGTAAGACTTAACTCTTATCGATCAAAGAGCGAAGACTAATCCAAACTGTCCAAAAGTATTGTTCCTGCAATATATGTACATAGACGTGCGTACGCACAACTTTACTAGTCGACGTGCCTACCCAAATCAATCACCTACATAGGGATGGTACATGGTTTTCCTATTCATGCTCATTACTCATATGCATATGCAATGTTGGATTTTTTGGACTTATATGCAATGTTAGTTGGTCAGCTTTATATCCAAACTGTCCAAAAATGTTGTTCCTGTAATATATGTACACAGACGTGCGTATGCACAACTTTACTAGTCAACGTGCCTACCCAAATCAATCACCTACATAGGGATGGTACATGGTTTTCCTATTCATGCTCATTACTCATATGCATATGCAATGTTGGATTTTTTGGTTGGTCAGCTTTATAAAGGGGCCTGCCACTTTTATGGCTTATATACACCCACCCCCCCAACCCAACCCAACAATCATCACCCATTAAAAGGGGGTGGTTATCGATAGCAATCAGCTCTTGAAAGAGCTATGGCTGTAACCATTGGCCGCCGGTGCTACTTTTGGTTGCTCGGGTGATCTTTGCACTCAACGATAATACTCTCACTTTACGCTTTTCTGCACGGCCAAAAAAATCAAGTTAATCCGACATTGTTAAGATTCTTCTGGTCAACCAATTGATATGAATTATGAACTACAAAAATCAAGTTTTCCACATGGTATCGTGGTGTGGCTTGGGATTTTTTTTTTTAAAATGTGGGGTGGAATGGGCCCCCGCTCTGATACCATGTGGAAACTTTATATCCATCTCAAAACATATTTGCAATGAATTGAGAGACCCCAACATATATTAAGTGATCACTCATTCCACCCCTAAACAATATGAGACAATATTCTTTAACACGTAGAACTACAAAATGGACATCTCGGATGCTCGATAGAGGTTGTAGGACCACACAGTTTTGAATGGTGTGTTGAAGAAGTGTGTGCTCGAAAATGTGTGGACGTAGCAAACTCTTAAACAATTAGTCAGCTAGTTGGTAATTAGTTTTTTTTTTCTTTTGACAAAAGAACTGTGTGGATACTGGATAGGTAAGAGTACTTCTCACAATGTCATTTTAACATTAATGGATGAACTTGCACTGAGGATATTAGATGATGGGAGAGGTTTCTCTCTTTCAAACAAAATTAAAGATTTGACAAATTATACTCGACCGAATGGGACATTCTCCCTCCGTCTCAAATTCATAGTCCACTATAAAACTACGTGCAATTTTTAAACTAAAAAATAATGGACTTACAAAAATAATTTTTTTATAGATGATAGGCACGTGAAATTCATGAATTTAAGCGCCTAAGTAGGGAAGAATGAGCACGTTAGACGTGGGGTTAATCCTCATTTTCCATTTAATTCGTGCACGTGGTGGGGTTTTGTGTTTGTGCTTAAATTGCAGGAATTTGAGGATGTTGGCGCTAATCGGAGTTGTGGAAGGCCATGCACGAGGACCGATGAGGAGAAAGGCTGTAGAGACTAAGTGTCGGAGTTGATTTGGCGTGAAAAAGTTCGTAACCCATCGGGAGCGCTACCTTAATTCT